>JAGJTL010000025.1:469455-479604 GCA_022063505.1 Calosoma granatense
TTAAAATTTAAGTTTAGAAGTCGCGGGCAGCCAAGAAAATATTGCGTCCCGCCAGAAATTTCAGATGCGCGCTCAAAAATGCGCATGCGCAAACGTTGAAAGCACCCGTGTACAGGCATGTACAAAAATTTTACAGCACACATATTTCTGAACACTTATGGATGAAACACACTAATATATATTGAGAAATATTATTAATAATGTTAATTATAACATACCGTAATTAATTATATATGTATACGTTGATTAAAAGTACCGATACATGCATTAACTATGAGAATTTAATTTGAATTTCCAATTGTCAAAGGTTGTTTTACCTTTTTCTAATTGTTGTTTCGCGTGGGCAGCTTCTTCAGCGGTTAAATCACCAGGTTTCAATACAACGACTGTTGGTTGTTCCTCGTAAACATCGTCGTCGTCACAATCTTCTGGTCTGAGTTGTTCTCTCTTCAATTAAAATCACAGAATATTACACAAACACACTCACAGAGAGAAACCCCATATTCTCTATATGCATATATTTATATATTTTACAACAATATCAAAACTAGTTTCCATCCTTTATATTATAACCTACTTTAGTATCAACGGTTGGACCTTCTTTATAACCAATTTGTTCCTTCAATTTACGCAAAAAACTCGGTTCCTGCGGTTTTATGTACGCTATATTCCGTTTTGACATTTCAGCATTTAAATGACACGCGAAAGATTATCAAACAGTCATAAATAATTGGCACACACACACACACACACAAACACAATTATATTCAACACAATTATATCTACTTTCAACAGCTACTGTACTGGCACTCTTTAGTAACTTTTATACGGCCGCAAGATACCAACATCAAGACATGAAAAATCACTAGCGCACACATTTAGTAACTAAATATTCATATTTGAAATGTCAAATTATCGATTCAACTTGAATATTAAATGAAAAAGTTAATGAATAATAACGAAATGTATAATTATAATATTGTTTATTATTGGTATGTATGTATATATGCAGTTATTATTATTTTGCATATATTTTCCGTGAAACTACAGTGATTTTTTTTACAAACGTATATATATATATATATATGTNNATATGTTATTCATGCATGTCAAAAACGTTTTAATGGTATTTCACAATGAGATGTTTATAGGTAGGGGACGCGCGGGCAGTCATATATATGTTATAAATTTTGTTATCGGGCTAAATACGAATATAAAAATCAATATTCTATACTTAAAAATCGTTGATTTTTGACAAATATGCAATATATAATTTCAGGCCGACGATATGTATGTATGTATATATATATGTTAGCAACTTAACTGTTGGCAAATACAGACACAATTATTGTCTTCGAAGCTAAAACACACAAAGGTTTGTGCATATTATATATATATATATATATATGTTAACACTTAGAAATAAGAACATCTTATGTAATGAACAGTCTTTGATATTCTGTATGTATATATGTATGTTTTTTTTACTAAAAGCATGTCCGTTAAGTAAAAATTTGTTTAACTGTCTTATACAAATTGAAAACTACTAACGCATAATCACAAACAATATTTGGTTTCATTTTGTTTATAAAATGGAATTATTAGTCTCAAGATTATTAACTAATTTTAATGTGCGGAAATAATGATAATTATCTGGCATTTCAAATATGACAATCTTCTATCTCTGTACCGCTCATTGTAGCATTAATGTTACAGCAATCTATTGAATCTCTGTCCCCCCGCATTGTAGCATTAATGTTACAGCGTAAGTAGTATGTAGTTTTACGCCAGAAACTATCAAATTATCATTATTGCCCACTTACAATCGCGTTATCTCCGAGCTGGTCGTTACAACATTGTTCCTTTGGTGTTCCTGCCTCGGTATACGTCTGCTGTAATACGTCGAGTTCGAATCAGTCGGGCTGGACATATTCTGATGTGTTGCAGCCGCTGTGAAGAACTGTGTGCCTTCACTAACATCTGGCGAGGCGGCTTCTAAACATTCACAGGACAGACTGGAGTCAGACAGCGTTGCATCAGCATTGCTAAACTTCGGCACAGCCAACAGACTTTCTGTAGATTTGGTCGGATGCATGTACCTACGCTGCTGCTGTTGCTGTTGTTGTTGCTGTTGTTGTTGTGTTGTATAGTGTTGCGCTTGCGCTGCTGTTGGTTGACGTTCGTTGCTCTGTCGATAATATTGTGTACTCTTAGTGCTGTGCGTGCGTCCATGATGCGGTTTGGTGCAGTGTTTCGTTGTGTCCATATACCCATAGCCAAATCCATACCCACCATACGCTTTTGTGGTTAAATTATCCCAAGATTTAGGCTTGGACGGCGTGTACTGCGTGCCTGTGTCCACTGTGTACGACGTGGAGGGGTACTGCTGCTGGTAGTCGACCTTCCCAGCGGACTTGGAGGACCGCCGGCCCTGCGTGTCGCACGGACTGTCCCAGTACAGCGTGTCCGTGCTCAGCGACGTGGTGTAACTGGCAGCAGAGCTTTCCCCCACGGCCGTCGGTGCGATGGCGCTCAGTTCGCTCGACGTGCAGGAATGCAAGCTGCACTGGCTCACTAAGCCCGTGCCGAAGTTGAAATACCTGGTGGTCCTTGTCGGCGGATGACTTTGCTGTCGATGTCCGGATTGTGAATGTGGTCTTACTCTCTGCTGCTGCTGCTGCTGCTGTTGTTGCTGCTGCTGCTGCTGTTGCTCTTGAAGTTCCCCACACTTGGAGTCGCGTCGCCGATGCTCCTTGTGCGTCCTAGAGCGCCGCCTCGACGAGGGCACGCACTGTGGATCACAGCACGGGCTGGCCAGATCATAGGCTTCTAAACTCGCATTGTCGTGATTGGAATTTGTCTGAATACACGGATTACACAGGTGTCCGCCGTAGCTGTGCGAATGTTCCTGTGAAGATTTCGACGACTTCGCTTTCCCTGAAGAAGCTCCATTCGTCTGACTTCCACGCGCCTGCTTGTGTGTATCGCACGGTGTCTTCACAATGAAATGATGCTGATCTCCTTTGAACCGGGGTGGTTCGAAGGACAACAGATACTCCCCACTGCTGGAGGCAGAGGGTTGTAGGACGTAGGTGCGATAGTGCGGATCCAAGTACTGGTACGCGAGCATCAACGTCGGCTGCTGCTGCTGTTGTACCTTGGCCACGTCCTCCGTGCTGACGGTAGGACGACAGTACGCGTATGTTGTCTGTGTGGGTGTAGTTACATCGTTACCATTTGTCTGTGTGGCTTTCTTCCTAGCGGGCAGGCTGTGTGTTTTCCATTTACCCTCCAGCAGTTGTCGTTCACGCAGGCAGAGCTTCTCCAGTTCGTTCATTTTGCTCTGCAGGACGCGTTGGAGTTGGATGTAACGGATGTGTAGTTCTACCTTTTGGAAGAGTAGAAAACGAACAGTTAAAAATTATAGTTAACTTTGGCATAAGCAGACGAACAGTTAAAAATTATCTATAGTCAATTCTGGCAAAATTCTTAGGAAGAAGAAGATAAAGAAGATGAAGAAGAAGGAGAAGAAGAAGATGATTACAGACGAAACACTTACCTTCCTAACGCAATCTTCAAACAACACCACCATTCGCATCCGGGTATCGCAATTCTTGATAAAATTCACCAACGTCTTGTGATCAGCTTTCTCCATGTCCGTCCCATTGATGGACAGGATGACATCACCCTCGCGCATCCCCGCCCGGTACGCCGGCCCATCATAGTCCACATAATCCACATACGTGATCATTTCAATCTCTTGTTCACGCTTATAGTGGATGCCGTAACTTTGTAACGTAAACCCAAACGAACCGTTGCGCTTCTCAACGATGATGGTGCGACGGCGACGGTCCTCTTCCGGTTTGGTAACGGTGACACGGTCCGGCTGGACACGGTCAAGAATCTGTGACTATAAAGAAGAAGATATATTTCATACATACATACATACATACATTGAATCTCTGTCCTCTGCATTGTAGCATTTTGACTGTCGTATGTATACATTTAGATACACATCATTATGCGTTTGAAACGCCTTGTGTATTTTATTATATACACAAGACAGTTTAAATAACGTATTATAATATACATGTCTAGCGACAGAGGCATAGCAATTAAAATGTTACAGCGGACAGCGTAAGCAATGTGTAGTTTCGCGTTAGATTTAATATACATACAATTCTTGAACAATTCGCAAACGAGACTGGCTTCATTTTTGAACTGTGCAAACCCATTGACTATAGAAGACTGGATTGTTTACTTGTTATGCGAACCGCGAGGGGAAATTAAATGAATCAGACGTTGCAAGTATTTAAAACTCTAAACAAATACTAAGAAATAGTTGTATGGTAGGCGTACAAATAGCTGCAACCCACAATACAATAATGTATTGTGGGTTGCAGAACGCGCGGGTTCAACTTAAACCTTACAATATCAACAGCGAAACTACACACATTGCTTACGCTGTCCGCTGTAACATTAATGCTACAATGCGGGGGACACAGATTCAGTAGTTTGCTGTAACATTAATGCTACAATGCGAGGGACGGAGATTCTTAAAATCTAGCATTAATTTTTAAAAATTTTATTGGTTAAAGAAATATTTGTATATTCTTAGCTTTTATTTACTGGTATATTTTGGTTCAAACTGTATGTATGTAGGTATGTTTGTATGTATGTACATAAGTATGTATGTATGTATATATGTATTGAAAATAAAATTGTTTACCAAGTTCAAACGTGCATAGAATTGTTGAACTGTTAAATAGGTACCGGAACTGCTGTATTCGGTACTAGAATACGTGTAGGCGTTCAGTACTATACAGTACTTGCATACTAAGTACCTACATACATACATACATACATACAGTGTTTTCCCATGCAAATTAACAAAATTTCCGCACATATATCGCAATTATAAAACAAGGACAAAATTGTCAAAAAATTACACACGCATACCACGTTACATACAAATGTCGAAAACAACACTTAATCCGTCTCTGTCGTGTACGTTAAGTGCGTTATCATGTTACAGTGTGATTATACAGCCAGCAAGTAGCAAGTACACTCCTGATAATTACCTACATGTCCCGTAAACAAATGAATTTCTATGTATTTTCAACAAAAACCTACGCTAGCGATTTGTCTAAAAAATTATTTCTATTCATGGCACTCTTGGATCGGCCTAATGACAGCGGTTCATTTGTTGACGTGTATCTAAATTTATTCATCAAATATGACATTGAATGTTACATATATGTATGTATAATAATAAAAAATAATAACGATATCTCGCACACATGTATATGTATGTGTATATCATATTTTGAATATTTTACCAAAGCGGAAAATTAGGACAATGTTGTTCAAAAATAATTTGGTCTGTTGCCAGCTCACACCAAGAAAAGAATAACATATTTGTAATATAGATAGTTAATTCCATTTAAAGTTGCAGTAAATATATATTTAGACATAATTTTATACTAAATGATTCATATGATTCATCATGTTTATGCAATTATTTACCTAATAAATTTTATGACAAACAAAAAATACCTGCACGTACACACACACACACACACACAGCACACTTAGATTTAATCAATACACACAGTATGTTTTGTTTTCGCGTTGGAAACAAAATAATTAAAGTTAATCAAACGAACATAAGAACAAAACACGGAAATAAATGAATATCGACCGAATTTTCGTTTCGATATTGTTCAATTGCAAGGCACTCTTTGAACCGGCACGTGAAACAAAAGACAATCAATGACATTTCTAGTGAAATATTTGTGGAAATGTATGCAATTTGTAGTAAGATATGGGATTTTAACACAATTATTCAAGGGTTACGGCTCATATAATGTGATATTAGGTTGGACTTGTGGCTGTATTTTGTAAGTTTGAGTAAAATACAAGGTATTAAGGAGTTTTTATGGGATTTAATTTAAATTTTGTAGATCAAAATTATCAGAATATTGAATCTCTGTCCCCTGTATTGTAGCATTAATGTTACAGCGGACAGCGTAAGCAATGCGTGTAGTTTCACTGTTGATTTTTCAAACGGGGGTTTTTGATTTCTAGGGAAGTTGAATAACACTTACAGGTGTTGAACCGACATCATCGTCACTCTGATGGTCTAGTTGGTGTTGCGACTGGCCTTGACGACGCATTTTCACGCACACACACACACACAATGCACGTAACACACTAATAACTAATAGAAAATATCACAACATTTAAAAAAAAAACTCACGCGCTACTCGCGCACACGTTATGATGAATATAGATAGATTAAACACATTATATATGTATGTATATACAATGACTGTATGTAGTATATAATCATATATACTTTGCTGGCTTATACAAGCAACAGCTGGCGACAAGCGGACGTCAAGCGTCCGTGGCCGCCATCTTGTCACAACTGTCAAACGGACGCGGACGCCAAAAGTACACTGTTACAAAAAATGCCAATGTGTGCAGTGCGGCTGTTCGAAGTAGACTAATGCATTATATATGTGTGTTACGTATGTATGTACGGCGATTACACATGTGTACAGGGCCGGCACAGGAGTGTACACGTATTAAGGAATATTTATTTTATATTTAGCGTGTTTAGTATGTACACTGTAAAGTTACAAAGTTGAAGATTGGAAATTGTGATAATTTAAATTGAAAAAAGTGCAATTATTGATTTGAAGCGCGGGCGGGCGGGCGGTGGGTATTTTAACAGGGGATGTAAATTATTTTTTGGGGAATTAGCGAGGGGAGATATAATATAGTTTATCAGGAACGCCGGGACAATTAATATAAAATAAGGAATCGTTTAAAAAAGAATTTTCAAATTACAAACTATATACTTTTAGCAAAAAATAATTAATTCTAAAGCTGTATTTACACTATACTATTTTTCAAATAAAGACAAGATACTTTTTTATTTTTCCCGTAAAATAAAATAATTGCTATTCAAAGGCCGATACTAACAATTGCTACTAAATATTTCTACTAAAGTAACACTATTATTTAGCAAAAATATTTAGTAGCAATTGTTAGTATCAACTTATTGAATAGCAATTACTATTTAAAAGTAACAAAAATATATGTAAAATGTTATAATACTGCTATAAATAAAATATTACCTTCAATATTTGTTCCCAACGATTCAAACCTACAACGATACAAATATGACTTTCTTATACAGTGTATAAGACAGTCACAGACACAAACACAAGTATTTATTGTACAAATGTTGTTTTATTTAATTAATACAAATAATCAAGAGTGGATTGGTTGTTGTTGTTGTTGTTGTTGTTAATAATCGAAATTATATTCAAAATACGACGAGTCAAATGTGTGCACACGTACATAGCCATCTTCACCGCCCGTACTGTAACTCTTGCCGTCCGGATGAAATGCTACACTGTTAATAGGACCGAAATGACCCTTGACCCGGCCGAATTCCTCTTCGAATACTAAATGGAAGAACCTACACAAACATACATACATACATACATACATGATATATTGCAATATTCAAGTTAAAATATACAATTTTACATACATACATATATACTATATTGGATTTTAAAGTTAAAATATACAATTTTACATACATACATATTGAATTTTCAAGTTAAAATATATAATAATTCTAGAAATAGAATATATATGGAATTTTAAAGTTTTAAGATAATATTTCTCTTACCTTGAATCAAATTTACCAACACGTGCCGACGTCGTGGTGACGTCCATAGCGTCTTGTCCACCACCGAGCACTACATGGTCCAGGATAGGACTGAGGGCGGCCGAATTAACGGGCCGTTCTGTTTTGTACGTCTTCAGCAACATCAGCGAGTCGGTGTCGAAGAGTTTCGCTGTGTGATCCTTGGACGCGGTGATGAACATCGTACACTCTTTGTTCATTTGCATGTCATTAATGAGCTGTGTGTGATCACTAACGCTGTTTAATTCTTTGCCAGTCTGCAAGCAAGATAAACTATACATACAGACAAGCACAAAATACTTTCTGACAGTTACAATGTCCATACAATTGTTTGTAATTTTGTTTAAATTCCAAAGCTATAAATTATGTGTTTTCACCGAAATTTTAAACTAGATTTTCTCAGTTATTCACTGTCCAAAATTAAATCAGTTTTCGAAATTAGATGCAGAATTTAATTCTCTACAACTTTTATTTAAAGTATTTTTGTGTAAAATAATTTGGGATCTTTTGTAGAGGGAAAAACTGATTTTGCATGTTAAACGCTTATGGAGAGGTTTTTAATTAATAGCCTGTATATATCGCTGTTATTTTACATTAGTGCAATAATTTAAAATATCTGTCTCCATTGTAGCATTAATGTTACAGCAAACTATTGAATCTCTGTCCCCCGCATTGTAGCATTAATGTAATAATACAGCCACGGACAACTAAACAATATCTTAATACACTTACTCGCATATCCCACTGTTTCAAGTCGCCATTCTCATGCCCCGTGATCAACACCTCATCCAGTGTACCCCACAACAACGACGAGATCCTCGGACCGTTCATCGGAATCCGCAGTATCGGCTCCGAATGTCCGAAACTGTCATCCGCACACCGCACATCAATGATAAACAACTCACACTGATAACCCATCGCCTTATCCGTGGCGTACGCGGCCATATTCGCGGAATAACTGAAGTTACACGCGCGTACCGACGAATTTGTCTTGATCTGACCCGTCTCCTTGCCAGTTTGCACGTCCCAGATGCGGAAGGTATTATCACCAGCTCCCGAAATGAACCTGGTGGTCTCCCAATCGACGTCAATACACCACACGGCACCCCCGTGCCCGTTGAACGTACCCAATCGCTCTCCATTCAACGAGTACCACACATTCGGTGTTGTATCTTTCGACGACGTGAACAACAGATCACCTTCACGATTATATCTGATCTGTGTGATGGCACGTTCATGCCCGTGTAACATAATTGGTTTCTACAAAAGAAAAATACTTTATATTTGATATTCTCATAGAGGTTAAGCTACGACATATGCTCCCAGCAAGAGTTTATAGAGAATTTTAAAAGAAAAACTGGCATTTTAACAAATGTACAGACAAATACAAGCAGATTTAATATTATACTTGCCATTTTCGACCGCTACTTTGTTACAAAACTGATATTAATTAATTGTCACGTTTCTAAAAGCAATCAGTTTAGTGCAGAAATGGCCGAACGTCAAATTGTCAACGAACGTCGCCAACCTGTAGAAACTAAAAGTTACTAAATTAAAACTATAGAAATATTAATAAATTTATACAAAATATGCAGTAAATACTATGATATATGCTTTAAATAAACCTTACCTTATATTAAATAATACATTAGTATTAGTATTGTATAGAATGAGTTGAAATTTAGCAAAAATTAGTACAATATTCTTGACCAACATAACTTTTGTGTATTGCGGGTTGCGGTTAAATCTATATCTGTCAAAATATCAATTTGTATGAAAAATCATTATAAATAAATTATCCAAAATATATTACAGGTTTTATTGATTTAAACTACTCTTGATACATACATATATAGTTATTTATACCTTTAATTAGTGATAAAGTTTAAATTATTGTTTTAAAAGTAAACAAACGTATAATTATGTATTTATTATTTATTCTGTTTGCAACAAAAGTTTGTAAATAATAGTTATTGTATTGTGGCGTAGTTTCGCTTTTGTTAAAATCATAAAAAGGTATTATTTGAATAATTCACAATGCATTCTCTGTATGTATGTATGTATGTATGCATATTTGTAAGGTCACTGGTTTATCAGCTAAATTAAAGGGTTGTATTTGAATGAGTACACACGCTGATAAGGGGGCGTTAAGCCAGGACCGTACTGCAAGGGTAAAATTAAATTGACTTGCTAATTTTACAGCAAAATTCAACATCTCATGAGAATATGTGCTCAATTTTGTTCCAAAGTTACACGAAATTTAAATAATTAATAATAATACAACATATTATTTTTAGAGTGTAAACTAATAATACATGAATTTTTATTTGAAATACTAAATATACTAATTTCCAATACCAAAAAAAATAAACACTGAAAAAACATAGTAGCCTATGAAACAAAACACAAACGTTGTAACA
>JAGJTL010000025.1:500218-522928 GCA_022063505.1 Calosoma granatense
TTATATATAAAATTGTTGAATTTAACTGAAGTATTTCATTGCATGTTGCTGTAAGCTTTAACTGGAATTTTACTTGAATCTATGCAAGTTTTATTTAAGTATTAATACTTAAATAAGTATTCATTGCTTGTAACATAAGATGTAAGTGGTTATAAACACTTAAATAAATATTAACGAGCTTGTGGCCAAGTTTCAAGTTATTTCGCTTGGCATGAAATATTAATTTTGCACAAGTGTGTAATTGAAATAAGACTTGTATGTGATAGATCATCAATTTTACCATAAATGGGCGCTGTTGACGGACCCCGATGACATTGCGGGCGGACCTAAAGGTTACCTGAAGTGCGATATCAGTGTGATTGGCAAGGGAGACAGTGTGAAAGTACCACCGAAGAGCGACAAGGACGAGGATGACATAGAAGCGTAAAGATTTAAAGATTTCTCGCTTTCCCCTGTAGGAATACAGTACTAAGAGGTTCTTTACAGGAATCTACTTCTGCCTGATGGTGTTCCTATTGATAGACAACGTGCCAGGTTCATACTGAGGATCTATAGAGCGGATGGTCTGCCCAAAATGAACTCCTCGCTTATGGCGAATGTGAAAAAAGCCTTCACCGGCGAAGTTAACGACCTGGTGGACCCATACGTGCAGGTCTCCTTCGCAGGGTTGACGGTAAGTCGTGCAAATAAACCTTATTAGCTGTAGAGAGCCTTAAACATACATACATACATATGCACCACACACGCTCTTTAAATTGACAATACAAGCAAAATCTTCTAACTATTAACTATAAACATCTTACCCGTTTGAGAAAATCTGCGTTCATAATTCCAATCTGTTCTTATACTGGTGTATAAGAAAGTAAACAGCTTTGTTCATAATTCCAATACGTTCTTATACTGGAGTATAAGAAAGTAAACGGCTTTTTCCATAATTCCAATACTTTCTTATACAGTGTATAAGAACGCGAATAGCAAGCTTTGCCAAAGGCATTATACTAAAGTACCGTTAAAAAGCTTTTCGCTTTTTCTCTGATTGCAAAACCGCCAACAATCATACATTTTCAACCGTTTTCGCCGTTCAATGAAACTCGATAGCGTGTGAAAACCGCAATTATTGGCTGATGGCCAAACAATACAGCAACAAGTAGCCAAGGCACACTTAGATCCACTATGAGAATGCTTGCCTTTCAATACATACATACATACGTACATACATACATGCATACATACATTGCTGTTGCATCTGAATTAATATTCACATGTTTCTGGCGATGGATTGCATATGAAATTGAAAAATAGAACGAAAAATGCTGGGGGAAAAAAACTTTGAATAAATGCTTATGTTAAAGAAAATACTATGTATGTATTTTAATATACGTTTGTTTAGTATGTTAAAGAAAATATTATGTATGTATGTATGTATGTTCACCAGGGTAAGACGTCGGTGAAACGACACAGCTACTGCCCGGTGTGGAACGAGCAGCTCGTCTTCACCGAAATGTTCCCGCCGCTGTGTCAACGCATCAAGTTACAGCTGAGAGACGCAGGGGACACCGTCAGAGGCAACGGTTCCGTGATTGGAACACACCACTTGGACCTGAAACACATGTCCAACGACGGAGAGAAGGGTGAGCTGTGACGGACAGGTAGCACATACACACACCCACACATACACATACATACATACATACACATACCAAAAACCAAACAGCATTTTAAGGGGTAATTTTAAAATGTGCGAATATTTTTTCCCACTGCATTTTAGAAGAAAAATTTATAGGAAAAAGTTGTTTAGATTTAAAAAATACATATTACGCACAATTTACATTTTGTATCACAAACGCATGAAAAATATGTTTCTTACAAATGCAGAACATTGTGCCGAAACAAACTTGGAAAGATTTCTGAAATTGCTGAGAAAATCGATTGACGTTTTCTTGAAAGTGTAATCCAAGATACGCTCAATCAAATACTTTTCTTTATTTACAACGGAAGCGAATTCGACAAAGCCAGTTAGATTCTAAAACATTTTCAAATATTTCCTGCAAAAGCTTTTATGTGAAAAATTTGTTGTTGAAATCCTATTTTCTTCCGAACTGGGTCACAGGGCAATTTGACCCCTGTAGAGAACACCACATGACCTTACTAGTGACCTGCGTGTGTGCTACAGGTTGTTCATTAATGGTGCATATTCATTACTGAAATGGATACACACATACATACATATATACATACATATATANNNNAGAATTTGTATAGCGTTCTAAACTGTAAATTCGTGGTTTTTCAAGCATATTTTACACTATTTGTTATACTTACAATCTTATTACAGTATTATACACTGTCGTTAAATTAACCAATGTCGTTATTTTTAATTACAATTAATTATATTACATACACAGTTCCATACATACATACACAGGTACTACATATATACATACATACACAGCTACTACATACATACATACATATATATACAGTTACTACATTATTATCATATGTACATGTTTCATTACATACATACATACATATTGTAATATTTTCTAATTGAAGCGGCCGTACATGTAATGTTTATTTAGGTTAATTTACACTGGCTAATTTGCAAATAACGTCATAACATAATATATGAACATATATACCTGTATGTGGTGGTCTCATTGTAAAAAGCGGCGTTTGTTGATGTACTGCAGCATTTCATATACCATTAAAGGCAAAGAATGTAATCATAATATATGAATATGTATATACATTCGTCAGCATGAAATTAAAACTAAGTGTATGTATGTATGTATGTACACAGGATTCCTGCCGACGTTCGGGCCCTCCTTCATTCACCTGTACGGCTCCACACGGGACTACAGTCTGTTGGATGAACATTCCAGCCTGAATACGGGCCTGGGCGAGGGTGTTTCGTACCGGGCGAGGTTGCTCATTGCAATACGAACAGAAATTACAGACAACATTGATTTTGCCCCATCAGAAGTAAGTAACAATGTTCTACAGTACTGAATAAAATATTAACAGAATATAAATGCACAATAAAATACTAAATATACCATACAGGTAGAACTGGAACCAACAGTCCCAGTGAACGAGACTTCCTACGGGAAGAACGAAGAGTTCTTCCTGTTTGCAACCATTCTGGACGCGTCCATGATTGACAAAAAGTTGGGTGAGAAGCCAGTCTATTTCGAAATCAGTATCGGTAATGCAGGAAACGCCATCGACGGCCACAACGAATCAAAGAAAGACAACGGTGACTCAGACAGCGATGAATTAGGTAAGAAAAACAACTGCTACTCTTCTGTTTTGTTATTCTTTTGTCTATTAGAAACAAAACACTATTATAGTTTCGTTTGTTTTATGTTTAAAACCAAGCCAACCGCGATTTATAAACTATATATCATATTACAGCATTACATACATACAATGGTAAATGGTAAATTAATATATTGTACTAATAATAAAATTTATATTCCGCAAATTGTATATACATACATACACTAATCGTTCATATATGTATGTACTTAAACAACAACAGCATATCAACATAAATCACATGGCTGGCTGCGATATATTACATAATATTTAACGCGATAACAAAAGCGTATCATTGTTGACGTCACGGGGATGTTTATTTGTTTATAAATAATAAAAAAAAACAATTGCAGGGTGCGATAAATGCAAGGCTGGGTATGATTTGCATACGGTCATTTGAAATGTACTGTATATATGTACAAATACATACATATTATATTGTGCACGGGTGGTGTGTGTATAAATATAGCATATCACGTGACAAGCGGAATTAATATTATAACGAGTTCGTGGAATAATCATGCAAATCCATACATACATACATACATACATACACAGTCATACATACATGCAAAGTGCATAGAGGTATATGTAAGTATGTACAGTACAGGGCACTGTATATACTTAATTAATTTGCTGTAATTATAAATTTACCATCGATGTACCCCGCGTTAATCATTAATCATATTCATAACTTTACACTCTATTCATTTTAATTTGCAAAGTTGGCCAGGCTAACGTGATCGGCAAATGTTTTAATAAACTCGCTCACTCACTCTCTCTCGCTCTGTGTGTATACAGTAGGCTGTGTGCGAGTAAAACAACAGAAGGGACTCTGTTCGAACAACAGTTGAACGTTAGTAATGAAATGCAAATGTTTACTGTTGAAACAATCGACAAACGCTGGTGTTTCCCTGGCCGACTTTGCAATTATTTAGCTGCGATTTTCATCTACGAGAGTTGATTTTGTGTCTTATTTATGACAGTTTGATTGTACTTCGTCCTTTCTTGTGTATTTTCAGTTAATAATTAATTTACCACACATTGTATTGGTATCTTTCATAACTTGTTTCACAATTGCTGCAAATGAAAGTGAAAATTTAACAAATTGTTAATGTGTTCTTATATTTCACATTCGTGGAATGAAAAACCCCTGCATTGTTGCATTAATCAAAAGATTTTAGTTCGTCTTTTCTTGTTGTTGTGTATTAACAGAAACGGTGACAGCGGACAGCGGCTCCTGGCAGAGCACCACGTCACCCACGAAACCGATGACCCACGACCGTCAGTACTACTTCCTGCCGTACTGGGACAACAAACCCTGTATGCACGTGCGGAGCGTGTGGCCGGACCATCGCCGTCGGATGTACAACTCGAACATTATGGCGAAGATTGCAGACAAACTGGTAAACTATTTAATTAACTATGTATGTATGTATGTACGTGTGTGTGTGTGTGTGCACTCCCTGCAGACCTTGCCAAAGGGCAGATATTAGTTTAGAACTCACATTAACATCATACGCAAGCTTTGAAAGCTAAAAATCTCCCTCGGAGAATTGAGAATGGAACACGCGTTTATATAAACTCTCTGTATTCGTTGAGAATTGCGCGCATGTTTATATAAATTACACTATACCTGCAGGAAGAAGGACTGTCCGAGACGCACGCTCTCCTCGAAGCAGAAGACAACGCCGACACCCACCTCCGGCACGTGCTCGAGGAGCTGTCCGTCGGTTGCACCAAGTACGTGCAGCTCAACAAGAGCAGTTCCAGCGGACCTGGTGCCGGCCGGACGAAACTCGACAAGGAACGTATGAAATTGTGTCAGCGTGAAATTGTAAGACTTGAATTGTATAACTCTTCAGAATTCACTGTTATTTAGTACAGAGTCTCACACGTTTATATACTTCTTCATTCTACTGTTATCTTATACACTTATATATCTCTTCAAAATCCACTATTATCTTATACAGGAGCACATAGGAACAGCAGCGCGCAATCTACGTGCCGTTGTTACCAAAAGTTCCATGAAGGAACGCTACAGAACAGCGCAGACATATTTGACAAAACTCCGTTTCCTTATTGAGGATGTAAGTATATCCATTGTGCAGGGTGCTGTGCAGGCTTTTGTTTGTAAACTGCAAGTGTCTTGTAGCCGCAGCACTCTTTACCGGATGTGTTCCTGTGGATCATCAGTGGCGGGAAGCGACAGGCGTACAAAAGGATACCGGCACGGGACGTAGTGTACTCCATTGTGGACGAGGAGTGCGGCAAGGATTGTGGCAAAGTGCAGACACTGTTCCTGAAGGTAAAGAAGCTATTGTACTGCTTGAAAAATAACGCACAATGAATATATCGCTACTGCCGGGACAAAAGGTCATAAGTCTATTTTTTTCAATTTTGCGTTTCGATCAAATTTAAAGTGCCAACGTGAAATCTAGCTAAGTTAATGTAATTAATTTTATACGTTATTCCTGAAATTATTATCAAGTAAGATATTCATGAATAAAGTGCAATAAGCAAAAAAATATATTTTATAAAGCACATTTATTATATAAATTGTCCAACTCGAAATTCAAATTTGATGCTTATTACCTTTTGTCCTGGCAGTAGAGATATATGTTTAAAAAACGATTTGATGTTTAAAAATGAATGCATACATGTGTGGTTTTTCTAGTTACCAGGTAAAAAGGCAAGCGGCCCCAGCGGCTGGGCCATCCAGGCCAAACTGCAGGTGTACATGTGGCTGGGTATGCTCAAGCACAAGAAGAACTTCATCAACGGCCTGCCGCAGGGCTATGAGATGTCACATGAGCTGAAGAATGCAGAGAGACCGCGCGCACTACCGCCATCTAACATTCACTATACGGACAAGCATGTAAGTCATCCAAGACAACCACGAAATGAACACTTGACAACGCAAGCAAATCAAGATATTAATAAATAAACTCATACTAATGTAAATAAACATTAAAT
The DNA here is from genome assembly GCA_022063505.1 of Calosoma granatense. Taxonomy (NCBI): domain Eukaryota; kingdom Metazoa; phylum Arthropoda; class Insecta; order Coleoptera; family Carabidae; genus Calosoma; species Calosoma granatense. The sequence goes on from JAGJTL010000025.1 coordinate 506,516, forward strand.
ACATTCAACTTGAATAAAATTCCCATTCAGAAGCTAAAATAAGTGAAATATACTCAATTCTGATCATTCTATTCCCATTTAGTAGCTAAATTAACCGCGCGAATAATTGTATTTTGAACTGCGCGCGCGGAGTGTATTTTAACTGCGCACGCGCGCGGTTGTACACTGTTTTTCCCCCGCCATGCGCTGGACTATTGCGGTATATACGGACAGTTTTAGCTTATGTTAATGTATTACGCATTATATTATACTGATCAACATTTGTCTCACGCTGTAGGTATTCCAACTACGTTGTCACATTTACCAAGCCCGCTCTCTGATTGGCTCTGACGCTTCGGGTCTCTCAGATCCATACGCATGCGTCGTAGCCGGCGAGTATAGCAAGGTCACACAGGTTATTGACGAGACCCTGAGTCCCACATGGGACGAACTATTAATCTTTGACGAGATCCTTATCTACGGCACGGAAGATGATATTAAAAACGACCCGCCCGCTATTATTATAGAGATTTTCGACCAGGATAAGGTCGGCAAATCCGAGTTTATCGGCCGTGCGATTGCTAAACCTCACGTCAAACTGCGACATGAGCCATATGTGAAGCCTGAGTACCCACCGAGTTTAGAATGGTTCGATATCACACGTGGGCCAGATCATGCAGGCGAACTCCTAGCGGCGTTTGAGCTCTTGGAGATCCCAAGCGACGCGGATGTTTACACGCTGCCGAATCTACCACAGCCCAAGGAAGTCCCTCAGCCCAAAGAACCGCCAGAACCCAAGAACACTGGCCCAATATTACCCGTACCGCGTGGGATACGGCCCACACTCGCACGATACCGTATCGAAGTACTTTTCTGGGGCTTGCGCGACCTAAAACGTATACACTTACTGACGGTTGATAAACCGAGAGTGGACATAGAATGTGCCGGACACATTCTGTACTCTTCGATCATCCAAAACGCAAAGAAAAACCCGAATTTCTCAACGCCTGTCAAGTTCTTGGAAGTAGAACTGCCCGAACAAGAATTATACCGTCCGCCTCTCACAATTCGAGCGGTGGATTGTCGAAGTTTTGGACGATACACTCTCGTAGGGACACATATGATCAACTCTATACATAAATACATGTACACACCATTGACAAAACGCGACCGTGAGGCCGAAGAGCGTAAGAAGTCGCTCAATCAGTTGCAGAACGCAGAATCTTCGCCAGGAAATCAATCTTCTTGTGTGTCGGTATCACAGAACGACAGCAGCAGGGAACGCAGTCCGCTGTTGCCGAAAGATGTGACGAAATCGCTGAGTTACGGCACACGCGAACCTATAAAGAAAAACCAAAAGACAGAGATTAATAGAAAACGGAAGCAGAGCCTGGATGAAGATTTAGATGATGAAGAAACGAAAGATTGGTGGACAAAGTATTTCGCGTCCGTCGAGACGATGATAACAGAAACGCAAGAAGCAAGGAAAGAGAAAAATTTCCAAAACGGCAATTTACAAATAACGTTGGATGATAATTTAAACGTACCACAAAGTAATAAAGATTTAAATATGGAGAGAAGCCCGGATCAAAGGAGGCGATTTGGTTTTAAAACAGTAGCGAATGCATCCAGGTTTGCGACAAGACTTAGTCCGAAAACTATAAGGAAAAAATCGAGGCAGAAAATTGAATTATGCAAGGCAAGCAGCATTGGTGATGTTAATTTGGAATACAAGAGTTTGTAGAACGTGTTTTTACAGATATACCCCAATGAATTAGAGTCCAGATGTGAGTTTGACGGATTTAAAGAATGGCTGCACACTTTCGACTTGTACAGGGGAAAGAAAACTGGTGATGACACGGAAGATGAAAGTAGGATTGTGGGTACATTTAAGGTAAGAATGATTGTTAATCAATATTGAATCTCTGTCCCCTGCATTGTAGCATTAATGTTACAGCGAACAGCGGTAAGCAATGTGTGTAGTTTCGCCGTTGATATTGTGTAAAGTTTTGATTGAAAATGTAGTATGTTTCCAACGCTGTAGGGAGCCATCAAAGTATACAAATGGCCGCTGCCCAAAGACGTGGAGGAACCCACAGTGATGGGGCTGGATCCCCAGTACGGGTTCTTCCAAGGTCTGCCCTGCAACGACCCCATACACGTGCTGGTTCGCGTGTACGTCGTCAAAGCTACCGATCTGCATCCGATGGACTTGAATGGCAAAGCAGACCCGTACATTGTCCTGCAGCTCGGCTCCAAACGTATCAGCGATAAGGACAATTATATTTCTAAACAGTTGAACCCGGTGTTTGGCAAATGTTTCGAGTTTGAAGCAACGTTCCCACAGGACTCACTGTTGACGATACAGATCTATGACTGGGATCTGGTTGGATCGGATGATATGGTAGGAGAGACAAGGATTGATTTGGAGAATCGGTTTTACAGCCGGCACAGGGCTACCTGTGGGTTACCGGAGAAATATGAAGAGTAAGTGTGTATGTTTTATTGCAGTAAATACTATGCTCTGCTTTCTCTTGCTGTTAAAACTGCAACCATGTTCAACTATGACTTTGTTTGCTGTCCTACAAACATCTTGTACAGAATGTAGCTGTAATTATTTCTACAAAGGGTCTTACAAGGAATCGTAGATGTATTTATTTTGTATTTTCCAAGAAATCTAGCTGTATTTATCTTGTATTTCTCTACAAACATATCACAAAGAATCCTAGCTGTATTCATTTTGTATTCTTCTCTATCCCAGACACGGCTACAATCAATGGCGCGATGCAATGAAACCAACACAGATCCTTGCAAGGTTATGCAAAGAAGCCAAGATGGACACACCCATCTACAACATGGACGGCACAGTGAAAATAGGCAGACTCACCTTCACCGTACAACCGGAAGAAGTAGATGCTTGTAATAATGTCCGCGGTAAGTAACGCTCTCTGTTTGTTATCGAAGGAATTACAACAGATGTGACATTTGTTTTGGCTCGAAATATTGATGCGCGGGGGACAATGATTCGATATTGCATGGGTTTTAATTGAACAATCTGTTTAATTTTATGCCACGCAGGTTCAGAAGAACACATGGCACTGTATGTACTACATCGCTGGCACGAAGTACCCCGTGTTGGATGTCGTCTCGTGCCCGAGCACGTGGAGACACGCGCCCTCTACAACCCAGACAAACCCGGCATCGAACAAGGGAAGCTAGAGATGTGGGTGGACATGTTCCCGATGGATATGCCACTGCCAGGCCCCGCACTGGACATCTCGCCCAGGAAACCCAAGTCCTACGAACTGCGTGTCATCATCTGGAACACGGATGACGTGGTGCTCGAGGATGACGCCTTCTTCACGGGCGAGAAGATGTCGGACATATACGTGAAGGGGTAAATATATATCATATATTTGCAATTTTGTTTAAATTCCAAGGCTATTCCTTATAAAATATGTGTTGATTTTCTCAGTTACTAAATGTCCAAAATTAAATCCGATTGCTAAGTTAGATGCACAATTTAATTCTCTACAACTTTTATTTGAAGTATTTTTGTCTAGAATAATTTGGGAACTTTTGCCTAAGGAAAAACTGATTTCCCATGTTGCCTATATATGTTCAACGTCTATGGCCAGTTTTTTAATTAACACTCTGTATATGTGTACTGCACGCTTTAGAAGTAGTTTCTATGTATGTATGTGTGTACACAGATGGCTGAAAGGACCTGAAGACTGCCAATGCACCGATATCCACTACAGATCATTAACCGGTGAAGGTAATTTCAACTGGCGTTTCGTCTATCCCTTTGATTACATGGTCGCCGAACAGAAAATCGTTATATCTCGCAAGGAGTCGCTGTTCTCCTGGGACGAAACAGAGTGTAAGATACCGGCACGGCTGGAGTTGCAAGTATGGGACGCGGATCATTTTTCTGCAGATGACTTTTTGGGTAACAACATTTCATCTATCTGTACTGACTAAAATAAACACCGTTCTATGTATTCCCTGCATCTGTCTGCTGTTTTAAATAAACACCGTTGCATATATATAACACTTCTGCTTGTAGCTGTGTGTACATAAACATCATTCTCAATGTACATTTACAGACCATGCACAGTACACGTGTATGTATAAATGATTTATGTAGAATGTGGCTGGCGAATGTTTGTAAAATAAAGGGTCTGCTACCTGCAGTAATGGGAGAGGCGCGATATTATGTATGTATATTTCACAGGAGCAATAACACTAGATTTGAACCGCTTCCCCCGCGGAGCGAAGAGTTCCAAACTCTGCACCGTGGACATGTTAAAAACGGACGGCTCGGTGCCGATGATTAATATATTCAAAATGAAACGCGTCAAAGGTTGGTGGCCATTCTATGTGAAGAAAGACAACGAAGACATCGAACTGACCGGCAAAGTAGAGGCTGAGATTCATTTGTTAACAAAAGACGAAGCCGAGAAAAATCCAGCAGGCTGCGGACGTAATGAACCGGACGCGCTGGACAAACCCAAGTATGAAATAAATAATTATATACTACTAACCTTATATACGCTCTCAGTACATTCAGAGTTAATTCTGCAATGAATTATACAACAAATTTAACACAAATACTACAGAATCTTTGACAGTTCTAATAAAAAGATCAAAGTTAGCCTCGACAAAACAAAACACTAACGATTAGTGTATAACAATATGCAACGCAATGACAGTTGAATAATGTTTGTGTTTGTTTTTTGGTTTCCAGTCGACCGGATGCATCTTTCATGTGGTTCCTGAATCCACTGAAATCAATACGTTACATCATCTGGCACAACTACAAATGGAAAATACTGAAAATCTTAATCATCCTAGCGCTAGCGATCGTTCTCTTGCTCTTCTTTTATTCTGTACCTGGCTACACTGTTAAGAAAATGATTGGTGCTTAGAAACAAACGAACCAAACCAACCAACCAACCAACCAATTGCACATCAATACTTATAAATACTATTCTCATGTATATTATCATGTATATAAATAAAAATGTTTTAGTTTTAACCAAAAAAACAGTTATTTAAACAGTTATTTAAAGTTTGCAAGATTACTTAAAATAATAGTTTATTGTACACAAATATTACATGCTAATGCTTATAATTGTAATTAGGTTAATTTACTTTTCTAACGGTGCATAATTCAATAATTTCTCAATTAAATCCACATGGCCCAGTAACATTCGCCGGCAACAGTAACGTTTTAAACCCAACGCGTCCAACGCATCACCTTCCGTGTATTCAGCCTGTAGTAATCCCAGATATGCCTCCCACTTGTTACCGATAACTTTGCCACAAGTGAAACAACGAACCGGTATAATCATTCTTGATGTTTTCTACAAATTCAGAACAATATAACCTAAACTACATAAACATTTGATATGTCACTTAAAAACAGACATGGAATAGATTTATATTTAAAAATACTTACATTGTGACTGTACTTTATGCAAAGAAGAATTAATATATATTGTTAATATTTAACTTAATTTATTATTTTATAACATACAATGCATACAACATGTGTGTAGCTGTCAAAAATTACACCCAATACAATGAAGATATGAACACCGTGTTGCCAACCTACGAATTATCATGGTTTAGTAATTATTTACAAATAAATGTTCCCTGCTATTTATGCAAAAATAATGCTATTAATAGATTCAAATTGTGCAATATTATGCAACATCTTTGCAGATAAGTAATTTTAATTGATAACAAGGTCAGGGTATACACCATCATTACCAACATACACATTCTAGTGTGAACCGTTACAGGCAATTTCAAATGATTATCATAATTATCTTTAAACCAAAGTACTATTTCTCCGTAATTCTAGTCATACAGAATGAATTATATAGTTTATTTTCATAGTAGAGAGAATAGTTATTAAGAATAGAATACCATTACTATGGTATTTCGTATATTTATTTGTTTATTACAACGAATTACCATAGTAATTGGCGGGAAACAAGTGGTAAACAAAATGGCGCCGACCGGAGTAAAAAGAAGAATGTGGCGTCCTTGAAAGAATATTTCCGGCATGAAACGAAGCCACAGCCATTTCGGCCATAACTGTTTTTAGAAGCGATTGGTGCAGAAAGAGCGGCATTGTAGCTTGTGGTGTTATTTTGTTGAATTTAAGTTTGCCGCTCCGCCAGTCGGTTTAGTGTAATACTCTACGTATTCGATAGCGTGTTGGCTAGTGTGTGTGATTCACCGGCTATTCCAGTTGAAACGTGCATTGTATCTATTCGCTTGTTCGTTTAATATACGTGTATACGTATCCCAAGCGAGCGAGCGAGCGAGCGAAATTGCAAACTGCAACAGCAGCGAGACAACAGTAACGAAAACACAAATCTGCAACAACCATGTCTGACGAGAAAAAGGTAATAGAATATCGAAAAATTCTAACCCCATTTTGTTGTGGCGGTGGTGTGGTGCATGAAAACTACAGTGAGTTATTTGTTTAAGGACGTAAAGGGAGGAGAATCTGAGCACATCAACCTTAAAGTGCTCGGACAAGATAATACAGTTGTTCAGTTTAAAATCAAGAAACATACACCTCTGAGGAAATTGATGAGTGCATATTGTGAACGAACGGTAAGTGTATAATATTATAACACATTGTCTGATTGTCTAGTGATTGATGTATGATATATTGTTTGTTGTTGTATATTTAGGGTGTTGCAATGAATGTTGTACGTTTTCGGGTGGATGGTCAAGCTATTAACGAGTCAGATACACCGGCCGCCCTCGACATGGAGGAGGGTGACACCATCGAAGTGTTTCAACAGCAAACTGGCGGCCATACCAACGCCAATTATTGTTAATTATTTTATACAACTACCACATTAAATACTAATAACTTACTACTTCTATTTACTATATTCATTGTTTAAGTAAGACAACAATTAACACACACACACACAAATTATCAAATATGCTGCGAAACGAAAACCAAAACAGAAATTGGAAAAACTACTCATTCATTTTTCGAAAAAGGGAAAAGCGTGTGATTTAATTTGTAATTAATTAGATAAGTGTATGTACTTCCGACAAACAGCATTCATTATTGTAATTTTTTCCTTTCAGTTTAATGTGTATTTTTAAATATACATACATCCATTTTTTTTGTAACAGTTTTCGCATAAATAATATGCTCTTTTTTCCCACAGTAATTTAATTTGAAAACAATGTAATGTTAGGACCCGCATTATTTTAATTTTTCGTATCTTTTATATAAGGTCTGTACAATTTGCGACAAACAAAAATCGAAAATAAAATTAATTATTTGTATAACTAACAGGAGTTATTCTTTCAAAAACCATACAATTTTATTGTATTGTCTTTATTTGTTCATTAGCACACACAAAATATGTACAGAAAAATAACAAATGTGTTTCAAAAAAGATACATTGCTATTAAAATAATTATTGTTGCTCCCAGAATCCACCAGTATTTCTGTATCCAGGTTTTCTCTTCAATTTCCTGGCTAATTTTCCTATCGCGGTGACGTTTCTTCGTCGCTTGGAACTTTCTCTGAAACTGTTCTAGTTCTTTGGCGTTCTTTAGCGCTTCTTCGCGTCGTTTCGCTTCGGCCTGTTGTTGTTGTAACTTCTGTTCTTCCTGTTTCTTCTCTCTGCAGTGTTCATCACACTCTACGCGTGCACTGTTGGCGCGCACCAGCTCACAGCTGAACTCGCGACGGAGACGCTTACACGGGCAGGTGAGTTTTACTTTTTTCTTGCATTGTTCCGGGTTGGGACAGGGCCCCGAGTGGCAGTTGACCTTGCAGCGGTGTCCGCAATCGTACTGAGCAGATAATTACATAATATACTTGTTAGTTATACATATTTTAATCTTTGATGTCTTGTTTCAAAGCTTAGCAAAACTGTATACACAATATACTTGTTCGTTGTATGAACTTTAGTCTTTCATATTTTGTTTAAAGCTTATTAAAAGTCTATACATAAGTTACTTGTTTGTTAAACACATTTTAGTCTATGATATCTTGTTTAAAGCTTCTTAGAATTCTAAAACGCGTGTTTTACTTTAAAATTCGCAATATCGAATCTCTGTCGCCCGCATTGTAGCATTAATGTTACAGCAAACTATCGAATCTCTGTCCCCCGCATTGTAGCATTAATGTTACATATACTTACATTCCTCGGACACTGATTTCCGCAGCTCTGCAACATTTCCCTATCCGCCTCCATCGCCGTCCATTCCGAACACCGAATATACGGTTGATTCAGCGCACAATGACACTTCAGCCGCAACATGTGCTTGCACGGAGGACACACGCCTGCATGGCACGCCCGTGGGCACCCGTGCTGGCAGCCTTCAGGCCGTGGGAACTCGCACGGTCGTTCGCAAACTTCACAATTTGTGCCAGCCTTAAACACGCATAGATGTTACAGCAAACTATTGAAACTCTAGTCCTCCGCATTGTAGCATTAATGTTACAGCGTTCGCACTTACCATAAATGCATCATTACTTCCTTCCACCGTATGACACAACTCCATGCACGTATGATTCCCACACGTCAACTTTCTGCCACATAACCTCTGACACGACGTCGGTTTAGCCAGGTAACACGGCCACTCACACGTCTCATGGCCGCCCAGACATGTAACACGCATCGGTACAACACACTCGGGACACGGCAAACATTTCCGTTCGATTTTCGGGCCCGTTTCTTCCCAGAACACACGCACTCTCTGCGCTTCCACTTTGACAAGCACTGCCGTGTGACACGGGCTGATGCACGCATGCGCACACGTAGTGTACGGGCGTGCGCAGATCTGTTTACATGGCGGACAGTCGCCAAAATGGCAGCGGTGCGCGGTGCGTTGTGTGTGATGACAGTCTGGCGGGATACGACACAACTTGGAGCACTGTGGTGGCCTGGTGCGCTTCTTGCGGCCACAGGGCACTGTGAGGACGGTCCCGCCGCATCTGCACTTGACCTGTGTGGTCAGCGGGCACGGATAGCAGGGCCCACGGTGACAGACGGACGCACATTTGTGCAGACCACAGCCAAGTGTGCGTGCACACGGTTTTTCGCAAGGCGGACAGTTGCCGTCACAACACTAAACACACGAAACAAACACATATGCTTTTATATATCGCGGAAAATTAACTTTGAAATATCACATTCTCATGACAGATTGTGTGTGTGTATGATTTAATTTGCAGTTAATAAGACAATTATATGTAAATGTAAGATATTGCAGAAATTCCTCTACCTTTCGGTTGCAAGGATGTTTGTTACAATCACGGATCTGTTTGCACTTGGTCTCACACAGATAGGACTTCTTGCATTGGACTTCTTTCTCGTGTAGTCCACACCGGCAGCGCTTGACAGCCAGCTCCAGGCACTAACATACATACGCACATACATATACAGTGGTTATTTCTCTACTGAAGATATTATACAAGATATTCTGGTTATTAGAACCGTCTGTTTCTTTCTTAATTATTATACAATATTTCTTATAGCATCTGTCATATAACTTTGTTACATTTAAATATTGGATTCACTGCAGTTTATTACGATGTATGTATGTATGTATTGTTGAATTTCAAAGAGTATATTATTCTCTACATATGTATGTAATGTTGATTTTCAAAGAATATATTGTTTTCTATATATATATGTATGTGTGATTGATTTCAAGAATTAAGTTATTCTCAATGTATGTATATATATATTGAATCGCAAAGAATTGTTTATGCTCTATGTGTATGTATGTATGTATACTTACAGTTCCACACTTGTCCTTGTGGCACCGCTGGTTGCACGTGTGCGTGCCGCACTCCAGCACTTTGCCACACGTGTCACCGCACGTCGGCGTGTCCTCTGTGCACGGCAGCACGTAGTCTGTCTTACCGCACGGACACACGCGTGGCTGAGCACGTGCACACGGTGCACAGGCGCCGGCGTGGCACACCTGCGGGCACTTGTGATGTCCGCAGGAGAGAGCTTTTGAACATACCTACACTCATTTCAAATTGCATATTATTGCAAACTGTGACTTTAAAGTTAACGGAGAGCGTCATTCGCTTTTCTCAGCAATTTGAGAAATCCTACCAAAGAGAGAGAGAGAGAGAGAGAGAGAGAGAGAGAGAGAGCGAGATGTTTACCTTCTCACACTGCCAGTCTGGAGTGGCACAGTCCCTCAGTTGTTCCTCTCCGCCGCACTGACAGCGCTGTGTACTCTTCTTCTTACACGGGGGGCACACGCCCGCATGACACGGCTTGGGACATGGATGCTTCCCGCAACTCAACGTCCGTTTACACGGCGCTCCGCATGACCATTCCTTATTCGAACAGCGCTGTAATCTAGGCGGCTTTGCGCCGCAATAACATTTGACTTGCACTGTCTTTGGGCACGGTGGACACGGACCTGTATGAAACAAAATCCAGGCGATATTCGATGCGATATTGTTCGCACACAGCCAACTACAGAACAAAACACAATCGTAGCCGCACACAGCCGACTACAGAACAAAACACAATCATATTCGCGCACACAGCCTACTACATACCTGGATGACACAACAAAACACAATCGTGCCCACAAAATGGCTGCAGTTTCTTCCCGCACACCTCACCGCAAGAATGCGGCACCAACCACGGTTGAAATGCGGGATCCGCCGTCTTTGTGCAGAAACACAAGTAGACGCGTGGTATCTGTTCAGCACTGTACTCATGTCGACATTTCGGACAGCCCCAAGTAATGTTACCCGCAATTAAAGTGTGCTGTTGCTGCTGCTGCTGCTGCTGCAGTTGTTCTTTTTGCTGTGTAACACTGTCTTTCGACCACCGCTCTATGCATTGCAAATGGAAGAAACAATAGCACGCGCTGCAACTCCAAATCTAGCGAGCGTAGACCAGAACAAAAAAACGTATGTTTTTAGCATAGGTAATACTATAAGTTGTATGTTTTTTAAATGAATAATAGATGTGGAAACAAACCAGCATCAATTCAGACTTGGAAATATGAATTGATGCTGTTTTGTTTCAAGTTACGGCAAATATGATTATTGTTAACATACCTTTTCAATTCGTTTGATTGAACCAATACAAATTAAACACGTAGCTGCACCTGACACCAGTGCATCTTCTAAAAACGCCTGCGTACGCCCTAAATGCTCTGTTTTACCACCAACTAGCGAGTAATTCTTCAAAATCGAACCTTAAACGTCATGTTTTAGTACAGGTAAAGTTTTTTGGTTAACTTATATATTGTTACCTATCACATTATCCGATTCCAGTTCATCTTCCGACGAAGACGATTCATAGTCTTTCGCATATTTCTCTACGGCAGCCTGTAGTTTGACTTGAGCTTCGCGGAATTTACTCTCAGTTGATGAGGAGGTAGGGTTAGGTTTTTTACTTGTATTCGTTTTGGCTGTGGAATTATTCGTGTTCCACGGGTTTGTGGGCTTCTTGCCACGGCCGGAGGAATGCATGACGATTGATTAATACTAAATACACTTATTTTACACTTAAAATCCCATGATATGTCACATTTTTACGCTACAAGCAACACACCGCAAACAGCTGTCAAATGCTGTACACGTCAAACTTGACAACGCCACATAACCCTACATGCGGGTTATCAAACTGTAAGAAAAAATAATTATCTTATCGTAGTTATCAATGTTTATTTGCTATAAATATAAATTGCAATATCCACAATTAATTTATTAGCTTATTAAATTACGTTTAATATAATATTGTCATTTATGTTATCATTTTATATAATTTAAACGTGATAATTAAAATTGATTGTCAGTGAATAATGAATTAATATTAATTGAATTTACTAATGTATTTAATGATAATTCTGTCGTATTATTAGCAGAATTAAAATGATTTAAATTAGTAAAAATATTTAAGTAGCTATACAGCCCGCAATACATACATGTTACTTGGGTTGCCTATCCAAGCATAACACGAGACCCAGGTTCGAATCCCGTGCAAACCAATATATTTTTATTTAAAATTAATACTTAAAATAACATTCTAAAAACAGGTGACAACATAAAAACAACATACCACATTAAGTTAAACATTTTATTGAAATCTTTTTGAATATTTCAAATACATTTATTAGATGACACATATGAAAACGTTCGTTTTTTGTTGTAAAACAATAATAAAAAAAACACGTGTCCTTGAGAATTATAAAACACACAAATTCAATTAAAAATAACAAATTCGATGATGTTTTTGATTAATGATATTCTAACCACTAGTATTAATATTATTATTTAATATTATACATAAAAAACAAAAGAAAAATAATGTGGTTCACATCTATTCAATATGTTTATTTAACATTTAACTCGTCAATAAAGGAAATGATGCAAAAAACAAATGAGAATCATGCACAGTGAAAAAACAATCGCAGGCAGCCATGACTGTCAACAACTGTCAAAATTCGTCACCAACATATAAACGACAAAAAATGCATGATTATTGCATTGTTACGTCAAAATATCATTGGATATTTGTTTCGTAATGTTTGTACGCTTGTATTTGTGCCTAATTCTCATTAGTTTTTAGGGAAATTCATGGATTTGGGGGATGTTAAGGTGGTACTATATGTATGTATGGGGAAGTTTCATGATTAAGGTTGGTAGTTACTGACATATTGCGCAATGGCAGTGGATAGTTTTTTGTTTTTTTTTTTTCCGGAATGATACAATGAATAATTACTATTATTTGTAATAATCGTTAAGAGTTAATAATTCCTATCGTGTTTTATCATATGAAATACTAAATGTATGGTTTGCAGAAAGTTGCATCGAGACGCCGCCCCCGCCGCCCCCGAGGGGGTGGAGGGGGGTAGGTGATGCACAAGATGACACATTCCTCCTCTTCAGAGAGTCTGATGACCACTTTACTGACGGTTACGTCTTCCACCACCTAGAAATAAAGAGAAAAATCAATAAATACGCCAATATTATATGTTGCTCGAAACATCTACCGCGAAACAAACAGTCCGGGGTTCGATTCCCACGATAGGCAAAATACTATATTTTTATTTTTTATTTTATTTCAACTTGTATTCTAAAGGTTGAATTTAATGTATTCTTACAATATACACGTAGTTTTTGTGAATATAAATGTCTTTATTATTTGGACAGGATGTAGTGTCATTTTATGACGAATACGTGAAATTTAAACGGTTAAACAGGATGTAGGAGTTTTATATAATTTCCGAAAGATATAATTTTACATTGTCTGTGATGTAACTTTAGATATAAGTGTACGTATGTATCCTCACATCTGAGATAAACTGTATATATGTATGTATATATGTAGGTATGTATGTTGTGTATGTACGTATATATGTATGTATGTATGTTGTGTATGTACGTATATATGTATGTACTGTATGTATGTAGTGTATGTATATATTACCTTTGGTCGGTTTAGCAGACTTGCCCTTGCATTTCTTCGTAATTTGTCTGTTCTGTTCGCAGGAGGCGTCGCTGTTTGCTTTTAACTTGTCATTCCGTGTCATCTCACTCTGTGCATTGCACTCGCTCCATGTACCCTTCTCATATCGGCAGGCTGCAAACAAAAAAGAATCAATCAATCAACAATATTACATACATACATACATACATACATAACTCTGAATAATCATAGTAGCCTGTGGACAGTGTATAAATAAACAATATCGACTCACTTTCACAACCAAATAGCATTGCTTGCAATTAATGTTACGCTATTTTTTTTCTAAATAGTGTTGAATTAATATGTTGCTGTTGAAAGTTGTATTTAAAATAGATTAAACATTCACAGCTTGAGGGTATATAATGTATGTATGTATGTATGTATAACCCGTAGAGTGATATAGGTACAGTAGTACGTATGTATGTATGTATGTTACAATTTGCAATTGTAATTATAAAATAACGTTGGTACAGTACCCCCGGCGCACAGGACAGGACTAATAAGAAAATAAGCTCCTTCCTTATTAGGCGGCCATGTCTGAGACGTGCCGGCATACATACATACATACATACATACATACATACATACATACATACATACAACTATACTCTGTACTTACATATATACATATTTTTATGTCACAAGAAAATCACATTCGCATTGCAAAACAACACGTAACAATAATTGTTAAATTTACATCAAATTTCATTTGATTAAATCAACATAATCAATAACATACACACACACATACATACATACGAACAAAATTGTAATGTATTCCAAACAAATGAATAATTCATCCATGTGCTCAGTAGGCCATGTGATGATGTACAACAACAACAACAAGCAATCACGACTGAACAGAATCGAATCGCGATATTTAAATTATTATCGCCGGCTGTCAGATACAGATGAGAATCCAATGAGAATCTCTCTTTCTCTCTCTCTCTCTCTCATGTTTGTTAAAATTATTCTCCCCCGCGGCCGACTGCGACTCATGTCATTAATATTAGTCAGTTGTTGTCGGAATGTGTTGTTTGTTTGTTTACAGAGATGTATTTAAATTTGATAAATTGACACGAATTTTTTTGAAGGATATAATGATTGACGAATCAATGTTTTGCACACTTAGAAAAATTAGATTGATAAATTTTACGATATTTGTGAATGGTTCGAAGTTTTGTTGATATGGAGCTCGATAGCTCCATGTTAAGTTTATTAATCCTGTCTTAATAATCTGACATTAGTCTGATGTTATGCAGGACAGGTAGTATATACGGTCAACTACTATCTATAATGAAAATATTAATCTCTTGCTCTCTCTCTCTCTGGCTTGCTACACTCTAACTCTGGCGTGAGAGGGTCGATGTTTTTCAATCAGAGAGCTCATGTCACATTCAATTATCCTCCAACTGTAACCACGCCATCTGTCTTTTGTACTTGTGAGCTCACAGTACTCTCTATCTGTGATTGTGTGTGTGTGTGTGTGTGGAGCGTCCTTATCGACGTCTATTTTTCACTCGACGACTCGCCAAGAGGCGGCGCGACGTTCTAATTATCAACAGCGTCACTAGATTTGCACCGCCCGTCTCACTAACAAGATATATACATACACACCGATGTCACCGTGATAAAGTAATGACGTTTCGATAGGTAATGTTGTTGTGTTGTTGTGTTGTGTATGTATGTATGTATAAAGTAATGACGTTTGAATAGTTTGTGTATTATGTTGTGTTGTATTATAAAGTGTCTCACATTTCTTTGCGCTACCTTTCTTGCATTTCTTCTGGATTGTCTTGGTCTGTTCACAGGAGGCCTGATCGCCCTTCTTCAACGTCAACGTTCTGGATCTGGTGTTGCTCTTTGCATCGCACTCGGACCACGCACCCTTCACGTATCTGCATTGTTCTGTAAACACACACACAAACATACAAGCAAATATTAGTACACAACAGGGCTTCCAATTATAGTTGACAACGTATGTTATAATATGTAATGCTGTATATTACGAAGAACTATCAGTGTTCTGATGTATAGCTTGTCTTGCATATAGCATATATGAACCTATGAGCTTATGTATATATATGCTTGTCGATATCAGATGTACAATCAATACTGAGAATCACTAACACTGTATATAACAGACTGTCGGTGTAATTATACTCACAATGAAATTATCCTTATCAGTCGTCTTTGACTAACAGGAACACATGCTGGTCAGCTGTGTTTAATTTAATTGAAATCTGTGTGTATGTATGTATGTATAACAGTATATCTCATGTATGTACAGCTAGTTTAATATTGTATATATATGTATAGCTATATATTGTATGTATTTATCTATACTGTATGTATGTATGTATGTATGTGGGTGTTCACACCTTATTCTTCTCACTGTCACTTCATGTTGTGTGACTTCAGCATGTTTAATATCCTGTTACAGCCCTGTAATTGAACTGTAGTGTGAAACGTGTTTGCTACTACCGTCAGTACATACATACATACATACACTGCAATGTGAGATGTTACACTTCAAACGAAACAGATTGTTATTAAACGATATACCGCTTTGAACACCTAGACATCCTTCTTACAAAAGTATATGGCCCGGACTGGGAATATTTCATCAAGGACAATCAAATATCGACTGTTTAATACATCTATATATTCTTACAGCATACATACATCCTATATATGTATATCCTTAGCATACATACATACATCTCTTCTTGCTATATATGTATATTCTTCTGTGTGTATATGTGTGTGTATGTGTGTCTATGTGTGTTTGTATGTATGTATGTGTGAGAGGGTTAAAGGGATTCACAACTTCGAAGTAACTTTAGTTTCAGTTCACGAAACAATAAGCCAACACACAGGTGCACAACATGAGACAAAGTCATGTATATATATATATATA
>JAGJTL010000025.1:524190-534900 GCA_022063505.1 Calosoma granatense
GAGACAGAGAGGGACAGAAAGAGAAGGGGTGAGAGAGACAGAGGGAAAGAGTGAGAGAGGAGGAGAGAGAGGAGAAAGAAAGGGAGAACAGGAGAGAGAAAGAGAAAGCAGGAGAAAGAGAGAGCAGGAGTGAGATAAAGACAGCAGGAGAGAGAAAGAGACAGCAAGAGAGAGAGAGAGAGAACTAGAGAGAACGAGAGCGAGCGAAAGAGAGAGTAAGAGAAAGAGAAGGAAAAAAGAGAGAGATAAATAAAGAGAAAAAGAGGGATTACACAAGTTATTTTACCATTTTTCCCTGCCGCTCTCTTATTTGAACGAAAGATATAAGTAAATTGACTTTTTTTTCCCACCCTCGGTTTGTATGTATATCTTTGTCCCTCTGTATGTATCTCCATCTTTCTCTCTTGTTCATTGGCTGGTTAAGCACTACCACCCCCCACCCACCAACCCCCGGCATCTCTTCAGCCAACCGTGCGGTTCGGTGATCGCATTAAAATTGCATTACCTGTGCGATTACACGGGGCCAGCATTCAATCAAGTTTTCACATATATTCATACGATACGTGCCGCCGCCCGGAGTTTTTAGAAAAATCTGCTTCCGGCAGTAGCTAACCAAATACCACATTGCGAGGAGTTGAAATAAAGAAACAGAACGTAGTAGAAATTAATTTGTAATCTTGTAATTATTAAGGAAGCTAATGAACTTCAGGAATCAAGATTTCTAGACTATCGAAACTACACATTGCTTACCTGATCCCTGTAACATTAATGCTACAATGCGGGGGACAGAGATTTAATAGTTTGCTGTAACATTAATGCTACAATGCAGGGGAATGTTTGCTGAAGAAGAGTGAATAGCAATAGTATCGCTATAGTACCTAGCACTTCCATACCTTTGTCTATATAAGCAAATTTCAGTAAAGTGTAACCTTATTGATAGTTTCTTGGGTTTCAAATAAAATCAGCAAACTACAGTACGACACAGCAAAAACCAACTCCCTTAGGGGTTAGAGGTTACGGAAAAGCAAGGCTCATTTTTTACCTACAAAATACTGCATCAATGCGTGCCACTAAACGTCAGAGTGTCAGGTCATTTATATATTAATGTACTAGCGAGGAAAAAGGAAGTCTAGCAACCGTTGCTTGTGGTGCAGTTTATGTTTCGGCGCAGGGAAGAGCGTATGTCACTGTCGGAATGGAATCATTAGTTTCCGAAACATACCTTTCGGCTATTTATCAACAAATCACCAAATACCACTCCCCTCTTCCTAAGCTGACCAATTTCCAAAAGCAGAAATATACTACGATGGACGACAGTGAGAAATTATAGCAAATGAAGCGTATATTTCTGGGGTGAAAGAACAATTTGTTTAGCAGGTATACCTACATGACTGACGGTGCAGATTTCGACAAATCTGAAACCATCACTTAATTATGATTTGACCCGAAGGGTATTTTAAATTGGCACCCGTGCGCGGGGCTGTACATTCTTTTACAAGTGTAAGATCATAGCAGGTGATGCACAGTGTAACTTTTTTCTTCTTCCTGCTCGAGTGTATGTATGCATGTGGGTGTATGTATGTATGTATGTATGTATGTATGGGATAGGACTCCCTAATCCTACGGTCAGTTGGTTCATTGTTCCGCTCGTAAAGTTCCCGAGTGTCCCTTATTCCCTAACACACGTCCTCCAGCTCAGCCGGTCAGCCGGAGGGAGACGATGTTTTTCACGCTGGTCCGGAAGAGAAATCAGATTTCCGGTTACTGGAGTAGGATCAATATACACACATACATACATACATACATACATACACACATCCATGCACACATCCGTAGAGTGAGCACTATCCCTTAGTTCCCACCCCAAGTGGACGGCGGACGTTGTGAACAATTCGCTGCCTCAGTAACGATGGTCATCGTTCAATATCTAGTCAAATGAAAAATTCATACGCACACACATCCACAGGCAAGTGCAGGGTTTAGTTGAAAATTATATCATCAATAGCCAAACCTTCGAAGCGACGAAAGCTATATTAAAAATATTGAACACCCTGCACACACTGTAATAATAAACTTATTGATTTTGTTAGAATTTTAAACTGCGGGTCGTTCAAATATTTTATCAAGATAACTTAAAGTTTAGTTTTTTTTTTGCAATATAGAATATTATCGAATCAGCCTTCTAATAAACTAATCTTACTTCGATATTGTTGATTTTTCGAACAAGGATAACATTACCGCTTCATGCATAAGTTAAACAAGGACACCCCATTCAGTGAAAAAAGTCAAACAGAATTTATTACACCAATTATGTATCACCGTACACAAAGACAAAACACAAGCACGCACATACATACATACATACGTACGGATGTTGTAAAACAACGTGTAGTATCGCTTCATAAATATGAAAAAACAAAGCCACCCCGTGACATCAACAACAACAACAACAGCACAGCAGGACTGTGGTGAATCATGGTGCGCCGGGCAATGAATTTTTAACAAAATACAATCACTGGGCATTATCTAAACACGGTCGGGTGAATCCATACATACATACATACATACATAAATACTGCTACATACATACATACACATATGTACAGGCTGTATATACATACATACACATATTTACAGGCTGTATATACATCTAGATACAGTCATACATACATAAATACTGCCACATACATACATACATGAAATTTGCAAACAGCGGCGACATGTCGCGCTCCGTTGACAACGTGCGGGGGGCGGTAAGGGGGGTGGCGGGAGGTAATTTGAATTACACCAACAGACCAGTAGCAGGCACTGCAGGACAGGCTAGTGTCGGGTGCAGGACAACCGAAGTAATTTATGCCATACCCATGCAGATTCTCAACCATTGTATGTATAAGGCACGCGAGCCACGTCTACCTGGAGCCAGCCAGCTCCAGGTCGACGGGGCACATGACAACAACGATGATGATGATGACGGCGGCGGCGGCAGTTTACCCTCCAAGAGCTAATTCTACACGGAGGATGGGAGGCGGTGAAACTTAGATTAGATGCGAGACCTACTCCAAGGAGACGGCAGCGGGAGGCGGTGACGGCGGCGGCGGTGGGTTTGACCGATGACTATTATAAAATAAGGAGAATTTCGGTTAATTGCATTTTCGATAATATCCACCTCGTTGGCTTAACTGGCTGCCATCCTCTTCCTCACAAGTTCTCTATCTCGCTCTCTGTATAGCATGCCTCCTCTTCCTCACAAGTCCTCTATCTCGCTCTCTCTATAGCATGCGTCCATTTCTCTCCAATTCTCTGCCTTTCTCGTCTCTCTCTTCCTCTGTGTGTATTTCTCAATAGCTTCCTTAATTTTCTCCCTCTCTTTCTGTTGTTGTTTCTCTCTTTTGTTCCCTGTCTTCCTTCAACTTTTTGCCAATCTACTTCATTACATTCCTGCATTAGCTCGCTCGCTCTCTCTCTCTCTCTCCCTTTCTCTCTGACGCTTCTAAAGCTTTATTCAATCGCTGTGTCGCGCCTTCTCCCTTATTACTGTTTGTGCCAGCTAATTTTCTTTTCCATCCTGCTTGTCCTTTCATATTCATCGCACGATGACTTTCCTGCGCTATTCAGTGTAGTTGTCTCCCTTGCTCTTAGTTATGCTGTTTTTCTTTTTATTCTGTCTCACATTCTCTTGTATAAGCTACGCTTTTCATCAATCTGTCCTTCTTTCTCTTATACTTGAGTTAATTTCGTCCTGCTTCCTCTAATGTAAGCTTCACTCTTTTATAACTTCTTGCTATCGTTCTTTACCACCAGGCTCTAATAATTTCTAGCTATCTTCTTTCCTCCTGCTGGGCTACTGAATGCCTTGTGACCTACCTCTCTGTCTCTCTCTCTCGTGTATTTTCTACACTAATCTGTTCGTGACAGCTATTTTTTCACTCATCCCCCGCTGTTAATTCCTTCGATGAATGCGCGCGTGATTTCGTCTTTATGCAGCGGAACAATTTAAATATAATTTACCACTCCCTCCCAGCAAACGCCGCCTGTGATTTGTGAAATTATGCATAATTGAATTGATATAGCTCATTACTAAAATTCAAGCAAACTTGTTTGTAATAAAAGCAGAGGTGCTTAGCTATGTATGCAGTGCTTTAGGTAAATTATATTATTCAATAGTTAATATAATCGTATACACAAATTAATAATTTAAATAACTAGACAGATTGAATTAATTGTATACTTTATATAAATACTTTAGTATGAATTGACAGATAGTAAGTTGCGCGCGGTATCACGCGTTTGTGTAAACGGTCTTTAGCTTTAGCACTGGTACGCGCGCTTTCAATGTTCAGCCATCTTGTTTTCAGTGATCATTTGTGACAAGCGTTAGTGCTGTTTGTGATTGCATTTGTAAAGTGAAATTTGGTAAGTAAATGTATTTAACATATTAATAATATTCTTTACAATGGATATATTGCATATTTGAACATGTGGTGACAATTGGTTAGCATTTAAATGTAGTGTATTTTGTGTTTGTGACAACAGACCTTGAATAATATGTCCAGTATATTCCTGCATACGATTCTTCTGTATGTTTATTTTTAATACAAAGAATACACTGGTTTATACTACGTATATAAGTGAGCTGTACAGTAATATCTGTTTGAACAAAAAACGTATCATATTTTACAGATATAAACACATCAGTTTATGTGTCGACATTTCAATTATTTTCCACAATCAACTTTATTTCATGCAGCAGTATCATTTGCACGGCACATGTGTGAACATTTTTACTAATGGAGTACTTTCATTAATGTGAAACCACGCCTGAAACCACATATGCAGAACAGGGAAATTCTATTTTAATGACACTTCTTCACGGAGAAAACCATGGAAATTGTGGATTGAGGATTTTCCCAGAAGGTAAGTACACATTTTAAATAATTTTCTATGCTTATCTATTTTGCAAAACAAGTACAGCATACACAGTTTTGCTAATTTCTAAGTGAATTTGTTGAATATTGCAAAGATTATGTACAATTAGAGGTAGATTTCGCGTTACGGCGAATTATGGCAATGAATTTTGGCGTAACACTATATGCCACGGGGCGTAGGTGATTACGCATTGCAACGTACGTGTGTTAGAGAATTGATGTGTAATAATTAATGAAATGCCTCGGCGTAGTTATACACATAGTTACGGGCGTAATTAGCGCTTGAGGTGTTAACGGGTTGAATATTATTACAACACACACACACGCACGCACACATGTACTGACACCCTCTTAGGGAGGGAGAGCGTATTCCTCTCCTCATATACCAGAAAAACAATATATTAAAAATAAAAATCAAATTTTCAAATCATATTTTCAACAAAATATATTCTTTTTGCCAAAATCAATTTAGCTTAAAATCAAATTTCAGGACTTGCATGAACGGTCGCCATTTTGCGCATTGGGTTATAATAATTTAATAGCTCATTTTTCAATGAAAATTTAATACAATACACGAATATTTGTATTGTAAATAAATTATTACTGCCCGATGCGCCGTTGTTGTTTCCAATAACAAATGAACAAATGCGAAAGCCTACTGCGGATACACCAGTGTAATAAATTACATTTAATGCAATGATATTGTTCATTCAATTCCCTATAGAGAGAAATATGTTATTTATATATCACCATAGCGACCACTGCGGGGCAAACATAAACAAATGCAATTGTGTACCGTAATTCGAGTAAACTGTGAAAACATGATCTGCTTTTGTTTCTCTCGTTATTGTGTAATGGTGTGCTATTGGAAAATATCGTAAAGTGCTTTTGTTGAACGGAATTCTGAATTTTCTTACCCCTGGTAAAAAATAAATAAAACATTTCTTTGTGTGTGGTAGAGGTAGATATATGTAAGACAACACTACCCAACAAAATGATGAATGTCATTGGCAAACAAATGTATGTCAATATATTCCACACGCATATCGTATCAAGCCATGGAAAATATGGTAATGATGACAAAATAGCAGCGAAATCAGGGCCGGACAATAGGGAGAAATTTCCCTAAGGTTCCAGAATCAAATAAATTTTTTAAAAACTTAAGACTTATTACTGGTATAAAATACATACACATACATACAAACATATTGCTAGGACGTAGTGTTCAACTTATATCCACGGGAATCAAAACACCCGCACGCAATACTGTATCTCCGTCCCCTGCATTGTAGCATTAATGTTACAGCAAACTATTGAATCTCTGTCCCCCGCATTGTAGCATTAATGTTACAGCGGACAGCGGTAAGATATAGTAGTTCTGATTCACCGATTTGAAATTGACTGCAGTTTTTCCAGAATTGTTACGAAGCCTGACATTGACTGATAATGATGTTCTGACGCTGTTAAACTAGATATCTTACATCATAAATTCACATACATACATACGCGCGCGCGTGTATGCTTGCAAACATATCTTCTTACGCCTCATTACGTCCGTCAATAAACGCGACTATCGTTTTTGATATAAAAAATTTCATCAAAACCACAACGTGTATGGTAACACGGTAACTAACCAGAGAGAGAGAGAGAGAGGCGCTGGTTACTGCTGCTTACTTCTTGCTATAACCGCGGTAATAAATTGTGTTTATGGTGATATTAACGTCAGCACACCAGATACCACGGAGCATCGTCATAATTTATTTTTCTATTAAACATTTTCTTCGTAACCGTAAAATATTACGTGATGGTAAATCAGATTAAAACAATACACACGCAGCAACAACAGCAGGAGCAGGAGCAGCCTGCTGCGATGGTACCCTTGAAATTGGGCAGATCCCAAAAAAAAAGTCTTACTAACAAATATATTTCCCGCAAGCCATCTTCGATGCTTAATGCCAAACTGAGTAGCAAATGTTTCTTGAAAAACAGTTTTGTTCCAATTTTGTTGATTGTAATTTTAATTTGTACGTGTGTCTTCCGTACAAAGAAGAAGAAGAAAGATACTCCTTAGAGACAGAGGAGGCCACAACGAAACAAGGTACAGGAAGAGGAGAAATTACAAAGAACAAACGGATAGGAATTAAGACACTCGGTAAAAATAAAATACAAAACACTTCCTTTCTCATGGCACACTATAAGGTCCTTGAGCATTTTTGCCCCAAAGCTGGAATTTGTAGTGCTTGTGTTCAATCGCCGCGTGGAATTTTAGTTTAAATCGTGCGAATTAAAACTACAATATCGAATCTCTGGCCCATGCATTGTAGCATTAATGTTACAGCGGACAGCGTAAGCAATGTGTAGTTTCGCGGTTGTGAAATCTGCAGAACTTCTAAATCCAATGGTACATACATACAGATCCAGGATTACTCTGTTAATCTCTCTGCTGATAAAACCTCCTGTTCTATATTCAAGGCACGACATGTATTTTGTGCTTAAAAGTTTTGTGACATGGATGGCACATATGTTTTAGAAAAAACTTGATGAGGACGCAGACAAAACAATGATGCATCCACACACACATACATACATACATATGTGTATGTATGTATGTACGTGTATGTGTGATGTGGTGTCCGTTCTATTTTTACAAAGTCTGGAAGTTTTTTTTCCAACATTTTGACGCGCAGAAACAACAGTAGCTTGTGTGTGCGTGTGTGTGTCTGTGTTTAGTTTCCAACAACATTTTTTTCATTCGGCGAGAGATTTCTTTTTGTTTGTTCGTGCGTCCGTGTGTGATGTTCTTTTATTCCGGTTGCCATTTGACAAGCTTTTTTCACAGTGCACGGTCTTTTGCGGATCAGGGGGCGGCGGGGGGATGGGATTTGCTATGGGACTTGGCGGAAAACGTGAGTGAGTTACACTCACATACATACATACATACATACGTGTAACAACCCAAAGAAAGTATACCATTTATTGTGAAACTAAACTGTGTTATAGATATACTTACATATATACATAGCTACAAATATATACCTTGTATGTATATATAGCTACAAGATACATATGTACATACATACATACATACATATAGAACATCCACAGCAGTCATACATACATATAGAACATCCACAGCAGTCATACATACAGCAGTTACAAGACAGCAACAATGCATTGTCTATGTGCAGTCAACGCTAAACAGAATATACATAATGCAATATGTCACACATATATGATACGATTCCTGAAATTCATATGTGCACATACAAACGTTCATTAATCTTAACGAGACACTGCATTGTCGACAGCCGTATAACCATTTCTGACATTCGTCAAATCAACAATCATTTCGAACCATCGTGGTGTAACTACTTCCTAACGTACATTTATTGCTTCTAAATTATTATTACGTTTGCTATTTTTTACCCACCATGCAACCGCCTCTCAGCTTTATTGCTTCAAATCTCTCACTAAGCCTCTCTTCTCACAGAAAGAGCGAGTTCCTATCCCGGTTAAAGAAACTTTCCCTGTTTTTATTTATCACTAAATGACGGTCGTCCCTTTTCGGCTGAAGGGTCTATGAAAAGAAAATACACCCGCCCTCATCGTTCAGCATTCATCTTTCTTTCTCTCCTCTCTGTCTCTCCTCTCTGTCTCTCTCTCTGTAGTTTTACTTTCTGCGGCGAGCTGCTGCTACAGCAACAGTTTTCAATTTACGACGTAAATTTATCTTTTCACTTCAGTTGTTTGATAATAATGTTATGCACCAGCAGCAGTAGGCCAGGAGAACATTTGCACGGCTCACAAATTGTTATGTTTAGAGTACAGGCCTACCAGATACTCTTTGTGTTTGTATAAATAAAACAATACAAGGGCAGAAGATAGGTTGTTTTGATAAGCACAATGTGAGGGAACATTGTTTTAATATTACAATGTAACTAGCGAAGCGTAAAGAGCCTCATTTTATTGGAAGCTCCAGGAGTCTGTTATTCCATACTGAATTTCGGGTTCAACTTAAATCTCCAAAAACTTCAGCAATATTGAATCTGGGTCCTCCGCATTGTAGCATTAATGTTACAGCAAACTATTGAATCTATGTCCCCTGCATTGTAGCATTAATGTTACAGCGGACAGCGTAAGCAATGTGTAGTTTCACTTTTCAATATTGTTTGTTTTAAATGCGAGAAAAGTTGGTCCGCAGTGTCGATATTGTATGATAATTGTGCGACAAATCAAAGTAGACAGGGTATAAACAGGAGTACATTATTTTGCGACGGAATGTACATATTTGTGCAGATCTGGCTGGGACAGTAGAGTGCATTGATACAAGACCACTGTGTGTGTGTGTGTTTATATAATTAACCGTAATTAATGCACTCACAGATTAACCGTCTGTTGGAAAATAGCTCAGCGTGACTGCATGCTTGCGGAATGCAAGGTCAATACTGCATAAACAAAGGACAATCTGCGAGATACACAAAACAATAGCCAATGACAAAAAGAAACAAGCGAACATCTGTCTGATATTTATTAAACTGTGTATATATGTATGTAATGCTACATTTAGTCCTCAGAAATTTTGGCGTCAAATGAAACTACTGGCTTGTAATGATTATAAAGAGCTTTAGAAAAAGAAATGTGTATTTACTAATATAGGAACATGACAGAATCTAACTGTCTGCATGTATATATTGATGTATGTATGCATGTCTGTATGTATGTATGTAGGTATGTATGTATGTATGCATGTCTGTATGTATGCATGTATGTATGTATGTATGTTACAAATTTAATAAACCAACAGGGAAACACGACACAGGAACATCATTTGGGCTACGGTGGTAACAGTTATTACCGGTACGACCGGTAACGGTAACTGGAACCGTCAGCCATAACTCGCTACATACATACATACACACAGTGGTAATATATACAACAGTACGCAGCACACACATGTGTATATATACGGTGTTGTGTTACTGTGCAATACATAAGGTACATGTATGTATGTATGTGTCTCTTATATTGTACGCGTAAACCATCACACATTGTGTGCTGTCACCGTGTTGCCTGTTTCATAGAGACTGTAACGTAAATCAATAAGAACAACACACATGTACACATACGTACAGATAGCGGATACACCAGCAGCAGCAGGAGAAGCACAAGTGTAGTGAACATCTATATACATACATATATGTATGTATATATATTAGTGTAAGTGTTTGTGAATATAAATGTAAGTATGTATGTAAGTATAATGATATTTTATATATTTACTGAACGGTCGGTCGGTAAACTGCAATTGTCATCACTTTACAAAATTACAGTGATATAGCATTTAAGTTAAAAATGTTTATATGATGTAAATAGCAAATTTGCTAAAATAAAGAGATTTATTATTATATATTGGGTGAATGGGGGGTTGAAAAGATTTTCTCTGACTTTGTTCCCCAGGTCCCAACACTGTCTGGGCGTTAGATTTTGACAATTCGTCGAAGTTTGCGCCCACACACACTGTTTGTTCCCCTGTGGAGAAGCTGTCGATACAGCCATTTCTACACATTCACACACCTACATACATACATACATACACCGTGTGGATATCTACAGTGTGTGTCATCACATCTTCTCCAATACGTGTTTTAACCGGAAACAATCTATGTATGTATATTGTCACTAAAAATATTTTATAAACTAATACAAATCATAACACATGTATACTATTTATACAATTTGGTGGAGGCGCCTTTACTAATGATTATTTTGGTGCATATTTGCCTTT
>JAGJTL010000025.1:603294-613523 GCA_022063505.1 Calosoma granatense
GGAAGGTGTCTGCCTTCGATATTCGGAATAATTCATAAGGAAACATAGTTTATCGATATAATTATTTTCCTCCCACCGTATGTATGTATGGTATGTACGGATGTACATATATGGAACTTTGCTCCACATGTGTGTGTGTGTACGTGTGTGTAGCATGTACTGATAACATGTCTACTGACGTCAGCATCCCACGTCATACACATTCATTCTCTCATTGTCACGGATACACACCATAGTGTGTACATCCTACAGAAACACACACACACACTCAAACACACACACACAGACAGAGAGAGAGAGAGAGAGGGTAGTAAAAGCTCTTAATCCGGTATTACTGCATTCGTTAATAATGAATTTTCTGAATTAAACTAAGAGACAATATATAACATCAGTGTACTTACGTGTATATGTATGTTTGTATGTATGTATGGATGTATGTATGGATGTAAGTGTGTATGGATGGATGTATTGAAATCATGATATATTAGTATTTGATTGATACATGTGCGGGCACATATGTGTAAGGCCCCGCATATTTCAGTATCCTTGCCCAACATGTGCCCATATGTGTATGTATGTATGTATGTGTATGCACTTGATGCTATGACCTTCTAATGCATGCGTGCGCGTGCACCCGTATGTCTCACGTGTCACTGAAGCTGACGAGCGTTTCAAGGAAAAATCATATACATACATACATACATACCCAACCATCATATGTGTACATACATACACTGTATATACACAAGAGCTATTAAAATATACTAACAGAATTATATATATGCTACAATGTATAGCTTCGATATTTTAAATTTAAACCAAAACAGACTTTTAAAAAACAGAATTTCTTCTGTTAAATTAAAAACTCACTTTTAAATATTAGTTTTTTCGCAAAGACCTACGCAAAGATACTTTTTTTCGCTCTGTTCGTAACCAAAATATTATTTATATTTTACCTACAAATTTTTTACTATTTTAGTGGAAAAAACCTTGTGTCATGTGTTATATTGCGCACATATATACCCATAAGAGAGAGAGAGAGAGACAGATGTCTGTTTGTGATAGACAAAGATGTCTATAGCACTTTTATGTTTGAAAACAGGATGCAAAACACACACACACACACAGACACACACAGACACGTGTGCAAGCTGTGAAGAGACATTTGTTGTATCTCCTTTTTGCTGTGCGGGAGACACACTTAGATGTATAAAGCAACGTCTACACCTGACACTAGTGCAAGGCCATGCATGTGTAAACGGTACTTTACAATCAGGAGAAATGTTATGCTCAACTTGAACAGTGTTTAGATATATTGAACAACATTATATTTTAAAATAAACACACTATAATTTTGCACTATGTATGTAGGAATATATTGTTAGTAAATTTTGTGAATTTTCTAAATTTTTCTTTTTTCAGTTTCGGGAAACGGACGGGTGGCAGTGCCCGCAGACCGAACGAATGTTTCGTATTGGAGCCTTCGGAGATGATTGTGGTGAGTACGACTCTGCTTGCAATAAATATTTACTTAAACTAAATAACCTTACATAGAAACTGTGTACCATTCTGGGAATATATTCACTCGGTATTGTTTTCTAGAAATATACACACACACATACACATACATACTTATATGCAGACATACATACATACAGACATGTTATCTTTTTTCTAGCGGGTGAAAAAACTGTGGTTTTTCTCGAATAAAAATTTTGCAATTTCCCATTAAAATTGTATCACACTCCCGCATTAACCGCTAATGTTTTTTTCGCAAAAAATTCAAATAAAATTCCCTGTATATAGTGACCACATAAGAGTGACGAGCCGCCACTGGTAGTATTATCAATGAAATATACATAC
This sequence comes from Calosoma granatense, assembly GCA_022063505.1. Lineage (NCBI taxonomy): Eukaryota > Metazoa > Arthropoda > Insecta > Coleoptera > Carabidae > Calosoma > Calosoma granatense. Next base: position 605,158 of record JAGJTL010000025.1, read on the forward strand.
ATACGTCCTACACACACACACACATGTGTATGTATTTCAACACAGGATATCCGTACGCCTACATATATGTCACTATATAAGTATGTATGTATGTATGAATGATAGTGTGGAGCTGTGCATGGCCCCCTGTACACGGGCGCTACTGAACTAGAGGAAATTATCTAGTTATCTGTGTGCCTGTACTGTCACTTGTCTGCAAACAGTTGACTGCTGCTGCTGTTGCTGCTGCTGCTGCTGCTGATGTTGTTTTGTTCCTCCCTAGCCTATTGTTTGGTTGCCAGGCAACGCCGGTTTGTTGTTTAGGCGAAATTGAAAGCGTTCGATAAATGAATTATACACCCGGCATCTTGCATGGATGTGTTGAGCATCAAAACGAAAAACAATATCGCAGTGAACATGTTTTATAAAATGTTCGATATTAGCTTGTCGTTTTAACGTAATGTAATTAAAATATGAAACATCTACATATAGTTTCACCGTAGGTATTAAATAATTAACCCTTGTGTTCCATGTACTCTATACTCTGCCTGTGCCTGTGCCTCTGTGCCTGTGTGTGTCTGGCTGTGTGTATGGATGCTGTGTGACCTGACCCCGTACATATCACAGCACGGCCAGGTAGGTCGAAAGGTCAGAGTTCACTAGGGGTTGATGTGACGGTACGGACGCCGTGTGCCCTGCGTCACCATGGCAACGAACAACATGATGATGAACTCGGCAGGACCACAAACATATATACATACATATATACGTATACATGTGTGTGTGTGTGTGTGTATGTATGTATGTATAGCTCTGTGGGCATATGTTACATCACATTCAGCAGGTCTGACATGGTGGTGACAACCACACACACACACACCCCCACCCCGCTGAACACAGTGGCGTACCGCCAGTTAAGTACATATACACAGAGCTACGTACATATATATGTTTGTAGTTTGTTGATTAATTCTCACGTACGTTACTATGTATGTTGTAATGACGTCAGTCGAAATTAATACCAAACTTTGGTTTACATTATTGTTGTTGTTCTGACAAACCCACAACCGCACATACATACATACATGTATGTACGCACGTGTACACATCTACATACCCTGCCACTCTGCCTCTGTATGTCTGTATGCATGTATGTACGTATGTATGTATGTATGTGTGTATGTATGTACGTGTGATATTACACTACCAACCCCTACAATGTTATATAGCTCGTGATGGATAGAGCAGAGATGAGTCTAAAATTAAATTCTACTCTGTACCACACACATCCCTCGCTCTCTCGCTCTCTCGCTCTCTAATAGACTACTGCACACCGGTTACTCTAATAATTAATTCATTACACATTTACAGCTAATTTACAGATCTCTGCAAGGTAAAACTATCCCATTTATCCCAGAATAGTCCAGTGGAAAAAAATTTTACATCCCCTAAAATATTGAATCTCTGTCCTCCGCATTGTAGCATTAATGTTACACCGTACAGCGGTAAGCAATGTGTAGTTTCGCCCTACATATTATGCGTGGATCGTGCTTCGCAAATTCAACTTGAATTTCCACTAGTGCCGGCCCTGTACCAACGTACTTTTGCTTATCAGCACCGGCACAGCCCATACTAGTGCACTATTTTCGTCAGTTGTACTGTGCTGTGTGTGTGTGCAACAGACAGAGACAGTACTATTCATTCACCCTGGGGAGTGTGACAAGGCGCGAGATATACAGGAAAAATCAGCTTCCGCTTTAAGCTACATTATCTTGCGGTAACACACACACACACACACTGGAACAGAGCAGTCAGTCTCTTTGCTAACGAATTAGTTAGTAACCAACAACATTTCAATATACACGTCTCTTAATTTATTCTGTAATTTCTTTACAAGATTCTGTCAAAAATATCTAGATCAGTTGTTAAAATACTTTGTTGGGTGTACAGAGTGTTATGTAAAAACAATTTATCGTTAGAAATGTTATATTCAGTGCAAAGAAGAATGCGTTAAAGAATAACGAATAGATACTTTTGAAAAGTTGTGTTAAAAAATTTTGTGAGAACACATTAGAGAACGTAGAACATGCTTGTGTCTGTTTGAAGATCTATGCGCACATTTCTTGGGATTTGTCACTCATTCTGTGTGTGTGCGTGTGTGCGTGTGTGCTCACATATGGTTTTCATTTCAAAGGAATGGTCCTTACAGTCTGTGTTCGTGTGTAGAGAACTACAGACACAGATTTGAATTACTTATAAACTGTTCTATATTATGTGTTTGTTACTGTGAATAACGATGGGATAAACTTATATATTAAATGTGTGTGTGTGTGTGCATTGAATATTGTTATAAAAAATGTTAAAACACGCCCTACGTAGTGCGTGCGAACGAGAACGCGCGCCACTGAAACGTCGCACCAGCGTTTCATTAACGTACATCCGAAGGGGCTCTAAGTTTACAATGGACCGGCCCTGTACGGCGCGTATTACGGACGACACTGTCATGTTACGCGGCCGACGGGGCCGGCTTCAGTCACTTTCTTGGCATGGCCCGCCGCATGAATTTGAAGAGGTTACTACAACACATATTTATACATTATTTGTTAAATTGTGTATATGTTAAGTGTTAATATTATTACACACTATATGTTAACTTGTGTATGTGTGTTTTGTTAGTGGTAATATTGTTGTTTGTTGTTAGATTGACTATCCTGATATTGAACAACATTCACGTGGTATTAGCAACAACCAGCAGCTCTCAAACAGAGCGCAGTACTCTCCCTCACCACTCATGGACCACCAGCACCGGAATATTAATCTCATGTTTGATGATGCAGTAAGTAAACATTGTCATACATACACATTTACAGGCTGCCCGTACAAGAAACCACGTTTTAAAATAAATGTTTCCTCTAAAATACACTGCCGGGAAGAAAAATTATTCGCACATTAAAAAATTAACCCGTAAATTGCTATGTTTGGTTTTTCCTGCAGACACCCTGTGTATCGTGTATTATTTGGTCACTACGGTGCAACTCTGTACAACGTTTGAAAGTGTATGCATTCACTTTCAAAGACTAATTACATGCAAATGTAATACATTCATATTTGTAATTGAACATGCAGGCAAAACTAACTTACATACATTGGTATATCTATAGCTAACATCTGTATAACTATATTGTATATGTACTGTATGTTATTGTGTAGTACCCTGGTGGACTGTCAAGGCCGGCCCTGTATCACAAGTGTAGCCGGGGCTCACACTCCAGTGACACGAGTAGCGCGTACAGCGGCTCCGACACGATGGCCAGCACGCACAGCGAACTGGACGGTGACGAGCTCGACCTTACCGGCCTGGTGGAGAGCATCGTCGACAGTGACGAGGACGATGATTTGGCGGAGAGTATGGATGTAAGTCTGCAATCATCACCACAAATACGTACTTTGTCAATCACACACATGCATATTTTGTCCATCAAACACACGCATATGTATGTATATTTGTACAGAGTTTAACTGTCCGTGACCGTGTACGTGATTGTCTGGAGAAAGACCCCTCTGAGCGTACAGAAGAAGACATAGAAGCTCTGTTAGAATTCACCCAGCACCTGCAGGCCTTCACCAACATGACACTGGCTGTGAGGCGCGCTCTGTGCTCGGTGATGGTGTTCGCCGTGGTGGAGAAAGCCGGTACCGTTGTCATGAACGACGGCGAGGAACTAGACTCCTGGTCCGTGTTGGTGAACGGTTGCGTCGAGATTGTCTACCCCAACCAGCTGCAAGAGCCGCAGGTGCTGACGACAGGCGATGCCTTCGGTATCCTGCCTACCATGGACAAGCTGTACCACCGCGGTGTGATGCGCACCAAGTGTGATGATTGCCAGTTTGTGTGCATCACACAAACAGACTACTACCGCATCCAGCACCAGGGCGAGGAGAACACACGCCGCCACGAGGAAGCCGGCCAGCTGGTGATGGTGACAGAGCTGCGAGGGACGCTGGATGCGACGGGGGCACGCCGGGGGCACGTGGTTATACGGGTGTGTACTTAACTTTGACCTCCAGAGATGTAACATTAATGTTATCATCAATTAATCTTGCCTATGTGTAGCATAAATGTTATAGTCACTAAATACATATATAAAAAAGGCAACATCACGCTATATCCCAGTTGCCAGCTCACACCAGGACGGCACTTACAGTTTTTTGTGGAATGCGAGTCACATGTATGGCAATGTTCCCCGGGCGCGAATTGAACCCGAGCTTATTTATATAACCATGTTGCCATGGTTATTTCTTCGGTTTTGCAGGCATATGCCTATATCCCTGCGACCACACTGCCATATTAACTGTAGTTTCCTCTAGTGCCACTTTACAGCGAATCTTACATTTCGTGCAAAGAAGAATGTTTTAAATAACGAATCTTACATTTCGTGCAAAGAAGAATGTATTAAAGAATAACAAAAAGATTCATCTTACGTTTAAAAGTTGTACTAAATGTACTAAATATATTACAGGGCACACCAGACCGACTCATGCTTCAGCTCATTGAAGAAAACTCCCAAACCGACCCCACATACGTAGAGGATTTCCTACTAACTCATCGTACCTTCATCTCAAGTCCCCTGCACGTGGCAGAACAACTGTTGGATTGGTTCAAAGAGCCCACAGTGCGCGACCGCGTAACACGCGTTGTCCTACTCTGGGTCAATAATCATTTCACCGACTTCGAAACAGACCCGTACATGATGGAATTCCTGGAAACCTTTGAACAGGGTCTGGAGACTGAGAAAATGATGGGACAATTGCGACTGTTGAATATTGCGTGCGCAGCGAAAGCACGCAAGCGCAACGTAGTACTCGCACGACCCACACGCGACGAAGTACTCAACTTCCAAATCTTGGGCGGCTACGAAAGGAATTTTGGCATCTTTATTTCCAAAGTGGACAAGAAATCAAAAGCAGAAGACGTGGGGTTGAAACGTGGTGACCAGATTTTGGAAGTTAATGGACAAAGCTTCGAGCATGTGAGCCACGCAAAAGCGCTGGAAATACTAAGAGGCACAACACACCTCAGTATCACCGTGAAATCTAATTTGCTGAACTTTAAAGAAATGTTAAACACACCAGACAACTCGCCTCGGCCACGAGGACGTAAGGTGTCAGAGATTAGCAAGCTGCAAGCCGACCCACGGGCACGGCTTAGCTCTGTAGACGCGGCACTAGTGCTCCCCGCCACTCACGAGTCCCCGTGCTCACATCCGGTCACCATTAGCAGCCCGCAGAAAGAGCCCAAGTCGAAAAGTTTTATGACACTCGGCCCCAAGCGCAGGTTGCAGAAGATGATGATGAAAATCAACATCTTGCCGAAGAACATTATCGCTGACGGCCTGCAGGACACTAGTCCTCCGCAACCGGCACCGTTGGGCTCTAGTCTGTACCAGTCACAGTCTAATCCGGACCTCATGTCACTGTGTTACGATGAACTCCGCTGCGCTGACTACCCGGAGCACGTGCTCAAAGTGTACAAACCTGATCAGTCGTTCAAATATCTGCTTGTGCACAAGGAGACCACAGCGCACGAGGTGGTGATGCTGGCGCTGCAAGAATTCGGCATCACGGAGAGTAGCTCCAAGTTTAGTTTGTGTGAAGTGAGCGTCAGCGACAGTCAAACGATCAAGCAACGTCGGCTGCCGGATCAGTTGCAGAATTTAGCAGAGCGCATAGGTGAGTAATATATACATACATATATATATATGATGAGGCAACAGTGTATGTATATGTATGTTTGTTTGATAACAGGTTTAAATAGTAGATATTACCTGAAGACGAATGGAATCACTGAAACTTTGGTACCTGATGAACTCGCACCGGAACTAGTTAGAGAATCAGCTGTGCACTTCCTGCAGCTGAACGCCGTCGAAGTGGCTATACAACTAACATTACAGGTAAATACACAGCTAACTAACTAACTAACTAACTGTTTTATACATGACATAGCTAACGAACTAACTTGTTGTATTTAACAAATAATTCTATTGTTGTTTAAAAAAAAACTACGAAGTAAAGGTAGAAAATATTATTTATGTATATGTTGTTGTTGTTTGTTTGTTTATAGGACTTTAGTATATTTAGGCAGATTGAACCTACAGAATACATAGATGAACTGTTTGAACTCCGTTCACGGTACGGCACACCGATGCTGGAACAGTTCGCCGCCCTCGTCAACCGAGAGATGTTCTGGGTGGTGACGGAGGTGTGCAGCGAACACAACCCTGTACGACGGATGAAGATAATTAAACAATTTATTAAAGTAGCGCGTACGTATCTCTGCAAATATCTTATGTCTCTCTTCCCTGATAATGAGAAAACTCTCTTTGCAATATATTATCATCTTGTCTCTCTCTCTCTTCTGTATGAGAATGAATGAAAACTCTCTTTGCAATATATGTCTCTCTGTTACATGTGAGAATGAACGAAATGTCTGCAAATATCATTCTATGTCTCTCACTGTTCCATGATAATAGGAATATGTTATTTAAATATCATTCTATGTCTCTGTAAAGTAATAATCGCATGTTATATTACAGGACAATGCAAGGAATGTAAAAACTTCAATTCAATGTTTGCCATCGTGAGCGGCTTGGGCCATGGGGCCGTGTCCCGCCTCAGGCAGAGTTGGGACAAACTCCCCGGCAAGTATCAGCGGGCGTTCAGCGAACTACAGGCGCTGATGGATCCCAGCCGTAACATGAGCAAGTACCGACAACTTGTGAGCTCAGAGCAGACACAGCCACCGATTGTAAGTTGACACTCATGTACCACGTGTGTGTGTGTGTATGTGTGTATGTATTTCTTGATAATTTATTACAGATTCCATTCTATCCTGTTGTAAAGAAAGACCTGACATTCATACACCTGGGCAATGATACGCGTGTCGAGGGACTGATTAACTTTGAGAAGCTCCGGATGATTGCGAAGGAAGTGCGCTCACTGAGTAACATGTGCAGTAGTCCGTACGATCTGCTCACCATGCTGGAACTAGGAGGTCAGCCGACCAGTAACGCTATGATAGCCCTGAATCAGATGACCACGGCCAGTTCACAACCTCATGCACAAGGTAACATACATATACCCGTTGTAATTTTATTTCAATTCCATGGTGCTATTCCTCTAAATTATTGATTTCTTCAGTTATGTGTAATGTCTAAAAACCAGTGAATCTGTGTTTATTCACAAAATTCCCTGCATTTTAGCTCCAAAACGCTGCGTTTTACATTGGTGTTATTCGACTTGAAACGGCGTTTTGTGATTTCTTTAGCTTAATAATAAATACTCTCTCGTGTGCAGGACAAGCGACAGTGAAACGACGCAAGAAGTCCGCCCAGGCCCCGAATCCCAAGAAAATGTTCGAAGAAGCCCAGATGGTGCGCCGCGTGAAGGCGTACCTCAACAACCTGCAGGTGGTCAGCGACGAGACCCGGCTGCACGAGATGTCACTAGAGTGCGAGGGCAGCAACGCTTCGACCGGCTCCACGAATGGGAGTATCGGCTCGGGGAGTCAGTCGGGCGCACAGCAGCGGGGGCGGCGCCATGCATCGCCAGCACCCTCTACGACGTCCAGTGCGAGTAGTGCGAGCGACGAACGCAAGCCGTCGGGGAATAAGTTCGGCGCAGCGTCACCACAAGCTGTGAGGAAGCTGCTGTCGTTGTCTGAGCCCAACAAAACTCGCCCCCATCAGCCCAGGCAGCCGCCCAACTCTCTGGGCGGGCTGGCGGCCCCACAGCCCAGTCCTGCAGTACGACGTGCACCTAGTGCTACAGGTAACTTATTAATTAATTGCTAATTAATGGCCGAAAAAAACCGAACATAGCAATTTACGGGTTAATTTTTTCCCGCGGTGCATTTTAGAAGAAAAATGTATAGGAAAAAGTTGTTTAGAATTTAAAATACACATAATATGACGTTGTAATTATTTGTTAAAATGCTTAGGCATATGAAATACTACATTTTCAAGGGACAGATATATATATGTAATATATATGTGTATATGTTTACTGGCAATTATTTACTGTAATATGTAATATATGTGTGTGTGTGTTTTACAGGCAGCTACTCTAGTTACGGATCACACTGTAGCACAGGCAGTGGTGGTGCTGGAGGCGGTGGTGGAGGCGGCAGAGCGATGCATGAGAGGTCACACTCGGACACACCGACACCGCTGCCCTCTGTGGCTCTGTCAGCGGAGAGCAGTAGTGTGACGTCGCTCAGTAATATGCCGCTACGTAAAACACACACGTCAGGTAATATACTCATATACTTTCTCTTCAGTTTCATGTTTTATTTAAATAAAAATACTCTGCGCTTTATCTTCAATTTGATG
>JAGJTL010000025.1:665463-685927 GCA_022063505.1 Calosoma granatense
TAAATCTTTTTATTAAAATATTATCAATTACATGTGATATAATGTACAATTAATATTAAAATTACATCTATTTTATTATTTACCTACGTAATAATAGACGTTGATATATTCATATAACATCAGTATTATACGTTTCTTTCTTTTAAAAGAATTATTCTGCTTATAAATTTAAACTATAGATAATAATCTATTAAAATCAAAACTAAAATTAAAACTGTACAAGTTAGAAAATTGCTATGTTCGGTTTTTTTTTTTTGTATATATGATAATATTTTATTTTTATTATGTTTCAGAATAAAAAGCAAAATGACTGATGCAAGTGAATGGTTAACTGCTCCTGATGAATATGTTTGCGAATTGTCTGAAGAAACTCAGAAGATAGCTAAAGAAGAATTGAGAGAGGATCCCGTTATCAGAGCTCAAGCACTAGTGTCTGTCCGCGAATGGGTCTTACAAAATCCACGAATTTCCAACTGTCGTCTTGGTAACAAAATAAATAACTAATAAACAATATACAAATATCGAAAAATGAACCATATCATTAATTTTCTATTCTCCTTGTATATAATTTTTAAACGAAGATATCTTTAAACTTGTAACTATTTATTTTTAAAGAAACTATCTATACTTTACCCTATTTAAATATCTTAAACACCAGAAAGTATAATTTAATAAAACTATATAGCTATTGTTATATATCAATATGAAATATGTATTAATTCTTCTTGATACATATTTTACATTATATCCCAACATAATACTTATTTCACATTTTAAAAATATTTCACAAATGCATATTATAGAAAATTAATTGCTCAAATATTTTGTAGCGAAGAATTTTTTTCTACTGTTTTTTCAGATTCTAAATTTTTACTTCGTTTCCTGAGATCGAAGAAATTCAGTGTACCACAAACACAGGTCGCTTTAGAAAGATATTTGCTGCTACGACAAACATTCGGCGTAGCTTTCTGTTGTTTGGACATTACAATTCCCATGATGCAAGAATTAACTAATTTAGGTTATCTTTTCGCATGTCCGAAACGAGACAGTAAAGGCAGAAGAGTAATTGTTGCTAGACCAGGTAAGTAATCACAATTTATTTCGGGTAAAAGTTAATTTTCCAATACTAAATCGTCCATATCCATATTGTACATTTTCCAATATAATATACTCACATCTAACATACTTTTAAAATCCCGATTATTTTAAATCTTATTTAATTATGATTTCCTTGTTTAAAATTATTTGTAAGCGAAAATCAGTTCAACAAACCTAACTTGTCTCGGGACAATATTGATAAATGTCATCCTATGGCACACTAACCTAACACTTCCACGCGCATAATATATTACGTTACCGATTACTTAAGTTTCGTTACGTACCACACGTTACAATGCCAAGAGAGAAAGTATGTAAGCCGAATACCTGGTAAATTATTTGCACTCATAGCTTGTGCCGTTCAAGCACAGCAAAACAACTTATCAACATCTGACATTTGTACGAATTCAAACAGCTGATTGGGAAATTCTGTTGTAATACATTCACGAAATATATAAGTATGTTTACCTGTACTTAATGTTGACACAAATGAATGAACAAATATTTCTGTAGTTATAAAATATCATTTGACATATTGCTCAAAACATTACATCACTCGTATACATGTACATTTATTTCAATCATTTTCATTGGCATTAATTTATGAAACGACAAGAACAGTCTGACGTTTTACTTGTAGGTGTTTTTGACCCTTATAAATTTTCAAACGCGGACATGTGCCGCATCCACGGCATTGTCTATGAAACACTAATGGAAGATGAAGAAAACCAAATAAGAGGTTATGTTCATTTCAATGACGGACAAGGGGTGGGATTCTCTCATTTAACATTATTTACCCCTAAAGAAGCTGTGCGTATAGTAAAAAATGGAGAGGTAAGATATTTTATTTTTGTTACGCAAATTATATAGCTAACTTGCAATACTGGAAATATAAACAATAATTTTAAAAAAAATTGTGACAAACGCAGTCGGTAGGATTCGAACCTACGCTCCCAGAGGGAATCTGATTTCTAGTCAGACGCCTTAACCGCTCGGCCACGACTGCTTGCTATTTGTATTTTGTATATATGGTAAAACAACGGTGTTTATTACTAAAATTTTATTTCATAATTTATTTTCGATAATTAAATGTTTTATCTCTTATTTGAAAACTAACTTAATTAATCGATATCTATTTTACTTATACTACTTACTACTCTATTAACGTAAAATATGCATATTTTAAATACTATAGTTTTACATTTCTAATTAAATAATATTTCTAAATAAATATATTATGCAACCCGCAATGCCCATCTGTAATGCTGGTCACAGTTTCAATATTATCATTGTATCATACATTTTTAGACGTTCTTAAATTGAGCAGTAATTTAAATATTTTAGTTCAAATAATTTGCCTGGTAATAGGTAGTCATCTAACTTAAAGTCATATCTACTTTCATATACCTTTCAAATATATAATTAAAAATTTTCAAATTTAATTTAAATAAGCAAAATTACTATTAAATCGCAGTCGGTAGGATTCGAACCTACGCTCCCAGAGGGAATCTGATTTCTAGTCAGACGCCTTAACCACTCGGCCACGACTGCATATTTTAACAATAATACTTTACAAATTTCGCAGAAATTTTGCAATCTTTATACACAACAATATTGTGAATAGTTTATTAATATTATAATATAATCAGTGCAACTTTAATTGCACAGATTTGTCACATTTTAACATATTTTATGTGACAGAAAACACTGCCAATGAGACATAAGGAAGTACATGTGATCAATGCTCATCCATCTGTCAAATTTGCGTTAGATTTTGGTCTGTCACTGATTTCTGAGAAAATAAAGAAACGAGTAAAAATCTATACAAACTTAGATGAAGCTATCAACTGTGGAGAAATTGAAGTAGATGTATTACCAAAAGAATATGGCGGTGTTATGCCAATGTCTGAAATGATTGGTAAGTTGTGTTACTAACTTCAGGTATGTTTGGATCAATAATGAAGTTCATATATTGTTTTGATTGAAACTATTGGTAACCTTACAATATTATTTAGCTCTGTGGAAGAAAGAATTAGAAGCATCTCATGAAAGATTGTTGTCACATGACAAAATGTCGGTCAGTGAGGAAATGTTCACTGAAAAACAGAGAGAAGGCGCTGTTTCCGCTTTACGACAAAATGCTGGTTCCTGCGGAAGTGTTGGTGACGTCATGTACGGAGTTACTGGAAATTTCCGGAAATTAGAGGTTGATTAATCTTATCACATTACGTTACAATTATAACTAGTATGTAATGGTATTTCACATAAGCTAGAATGATAAGTGTTTTGTCAATTCGGGAATATGTTCTTTTCTGAATAATTAGAAATGTATTTTCTTCTTACGATTCTGGAATAATGCAATGAGGTAATATATAGTTTAATTATTATAATTCCTTATTATTATACTGTGATGCACAATCAGCATGTAATACTGATTAGAACTAAAATATTGTACACAAGTTAGATGCATAGAAATATACTGCTATCTAAACCTAATATGCTATTTTCGCTATCAACATAATCCTGTTTGTACAAGTGAAATAAAAATTAAAACAAAATTATCAATGTATACAATGTTATATACCTTGATGTTCTATTTTTTGCATCTGTCTGTATATAGATTCTGTACAAATTAAACTACTCGTGCCATCTTACGTTAATTACTTAAACTACACATCAACCGACTCTGTTGCTAACAAGATTTCTTGCCATTTATTATTTACAGCTGTCTGTTGTCTGTTATGTAGTTATATCTCCAATTTGAATCCATTTAAAATTATAAGTTGGTTACATTTGTAATAAAAAAACGTGATAATAGGAGTTCGTGAAATTTGCTCTGATTTTTAAATTTTAATTTGTAATTATATTCAATGGATAATCTCAACAATACGCCTAATAAACTCGCATTAAATAGATCATTCTCATTTTCTGGTTCGCCGGTTTCACAAAAGATTTGTGTTGAAAAGTCCTATCGAAATACAGATGGTGAAATACTGATTCGACGTTTCAGTTGTGAACAAATATATGGTAAATATAAAAATATTATATGAGTGTTGAAAGATATATAAGAAAGTCATGTCAGGTTACAACCTAAAAATTTTAAGGAAACAATTGTCATATACACATCTACTTGTTGCAGATCTTGTTCATTATTGCCAGTGTTTGTGACAGAACTTTCTTATTGAGAATTACCATTAAATCATTTTTTAACGTATATATTTCAACTGTTTTGTACAGAATTTAAGATTCTGTCATGTATTTAATGTTTTTTTACGTACTGAAGTTATAAATCCATATAAATTATTATAAAATTATGATACACTTATTACATTTGGTTCACATTTCTTAGTAAAACTGTAAATAGTACTTTTTATTCCATAATTGGAAGCCATTTTCATTACTATAGCCTCCCACAAAGCAGTTCAAGTAAATCATTGACAAAATTGTAGTTTGGTTGTATGTTTTTCACGTAATTGTGTGTTGAATAAAGTATATTGTTGGTGAGTGTCATTGTCATTGCGGGAACACAAGCTATTATTTTGTATTTAATAGTATTACTATCAGAATATACAATAAAATACTTTTGCTATGGAAATTTTGAATAGAGCTATAAGATAAAAATAACGTTATCTTCTCTGCATTTTTTTCTAAGGTTTTACCTTGAGATTAAATTACATTTCAGTATCAACTTATGTATTTAGTTTTTTATACATTCAGATTGTACATATTTGCTAGAGAGTGTACTAAGAGTTGTGTTATAAAATTATACAACGTACATAAAACTTAATTAAATTAATTAATTAGTGTATTTATACTGCGTGCATGCAGGTAGCTACCAGTGTTTGTGCAATTATAAAACAATGATAAATTACACTTCAAATAAATAATTATTATTTGTCAAATGTTAAAATATAATAAATATTTTTTGGCCATATCCCCAATTATATGCCTGGATATCTGCAAGATATATAGAATAATTTTATTTAGCAACGGTACATAATATTATTAGTTTAATTTTTTTCAGACAAAACAGGCAAGTCAAGTGGAAAATATAGTGACTTTAGTTGTGGCACAGAACCATTAGATCAGTCTTCGTCAAATGCTGCCTCAAAACTACCACAATTTGAAACGATTTTTCCAAAAATTGAACTAATGATGTCGAATATGGATTCAAATAAGAAATTTCCACATTCAGATAATTTTTCTTTTCACAAACATTGTCCGGAGCAACTGGATTTTGAAAAATCTTTAGTGAATAGAAGGCAACTGAAGATAGAAGAATATAATGAATGTACACCAATGGAAGTGGATACAAGCAGCGAACAAGATAAATCAATGTCCGATGTACATAATCAGAATAATACGGATTCAGATGAAAGTAATGAGCACAGGAGTAAAGTACCAAGACTCTTAATTCCACCGAAACAGAATGTAGAAAAAATACAAATCCAACAGAGTACCACCAGTATCAGAGCTGTCATTATAAAATTATTGAAATTCTCGGCAATGTTTCTTATACCAGTAACGTGTGCAATGCTTCTAATTCAGAGTAATATTTTCATTAATGAAGATTCGTACAATTCTGATCAATTCCAAGTGGAAAATATCACAGAAGCCATGGAAGATTTGCTCTACGATCAGTCTGAAGTTGTTTCGAAAGTTAAAGATACACTGAAAATTGCCAGAGATAAACATTTGTTAATTTTCACTGGTGGAATTGGTGTAGGTAAAACCTATGCTACGAATATAATATCCAACAATTTTCAGTGGAAAAACAATATACAGAAAATCGTCGCACCGCAGTTCAAGAACTCATATCACGAGAGTAAATTTCTGAAGAGTCTAGCCAGGAATGGTTATAATTTAGTAATTGTAGATGGATTAGAAATGGGAGATGAGAAATCAGTTATTTCATTTGTGAAAAAACTCTTAATGACAGATAAGAAAATCATTATTATACTAGTGTTTAATGTTCAAGAAATCACAGTTGACTTTACCGATAAAATTGACTTAGTTTCTAGCAGTAATAATATAAGTAACTTATTTTCCGAGGCAAATATGAAACATACGTTGATTATTTTTAATAAATTAACCAAAGAAACCGTTAGGAAATGTATTCGATACACGATGGCTAAGAAAGGGCTGATTATAAATGAAAATATCATTGACAGTGTTTTACAGAATGTTAACTATGAGTACAGTGGCTGTAAAGGTGTTTACAGTAAGGTTGCATTGTTGAGATAAGTCTGTTGTTGTGCAAGTTCTTTGTGATATTTCATGTATTATTCGTAGCGATTTGTGTTGAACGGAAAAGAGAAAAGACTGTTTGTAATATTACATGTGTGTGTGTGTTGATATATTGACATAATGTTCTGTCTGATCTTCATAGAACATTTATACTTCTATAATATTGTTTTAATTAGACAAAAAGTTGTTTCTCTTTGTATTTGAACGAGTTGGTATTTTTTATAATTGTAAATATCATAAATATATGTAATCCGTGTTTCCCTATTAGAAAAGAAATATTTTAAATCAGTTGTGTAACTGATAATAAACTATATATATAATGATTAATATTATGTAATTTTCTTGTTTGTAAATTGTAAGGCTCTATTGTTCATTGATCAAGTACACTAGTGACATAGTTTTGAAAACACTGGTTCACCGACATAAATCCATCAGTAGGTCAATAGATGTCAGCACTAGAACGAAATGCACTCGTCATACTGACCCTAACGTCCGTTTCCGTAACTGCTCAGTGTATTGTGGTGGTGTGTCCTAAAGTTGTAGTGTACAAGTGAGCGTTTAGTTTTGTTTTCATAGTAATTTTAACATGTGTATGACAAGTTGATGTGCAGCACAGTGAATTAAAGTGTCGATGATGGTCTTGGACCATTGTAAATGTAGTTATCTCTCCGCAGCGTACAAGACAATTTGGGGAAGTAATTCGTGGATACGTGAGAAAGCTTCAAACGTATTTGAAGCTTTCGAGGCCGTGTTCATGGAACTATGAACCTGGATTCGTTGTCTTTTACTTTGTCGCAAATAAGTTATTTAGTTACATCTTTAAATAAAAAAAATTACAAGCAGAGTGTCGAAGAACTTTCGCAGGTAATTTGACTCCGTTGTCTACCATATCTACAGCTGACGCCATATTGATACCACTTTGTATTATTATCATATTTTTTATTTGTCTTTTTAACGTTTGCTTTAGTTATTTGTATTACGTGACTGTAAACATAAACAGAAAACCAGTTTCAATCATTGTTCGTGGTCTTACAAAACGTATTTTTGCTTACGTTTACAAATTTTATGTAGGTTACCTCTCGCCGCCCTGTACACAATATCATTAATCAAAATATAAACAGATATAATCCAGAAATTTTAAAAATACGCCACATAAAAAAACAATCTTATTAGAACTGATCTTTTTTTATTCTAAATTTTGTAGAAATCATTATCATATATGTTTTTTCTTTTTTTAAAGTAATATCGTTTTTTAAACCAGAGAATTATAAATTACGTTATTAATCAAATATTACATGAAATTTTATACCGTTGTAGACATGTTTTATTTATTTTCCGTTACATTTGTTAACATAACCTGTATGTTGTTTATGATGTAACGTGTAAACTAATATATTACAGTTTTGATCTAAAATCGTTTCATTTCAGGTTTTTTATTGTGCGTGAATAATTTCGTTTTATCTTGATTTCACTTGCTTGAAAATTGATAATAAATGTGAAAGGTAGATTAATTATGAACCTCAAAATGGTTGGATAGATTCTGTAAGGTTATATACTGATAACATTTTTAACATTGAGAATATAAATTCTGTCATTTATATTTTAGTGTTTTGTATCAGTGTTGAAATGTATTTTTTATTTCAAATAAAAATCAACATTTCTGTATTAAAGTATACATGTGGAAATGTATGATATATTTGTTACGTTGTATATTAAATAGTATATATGTGGAAATGTATATTTATTGTTAAGTGTTTATATATTTGTGTTGCTAGTTAGTGTCTCAGCACGGTATAGAGGCAGACCGTCACCTACTCCGTTGTCTGTTCTCTTGTGTGGAATTTCCGGAGACATCCACTAAGATCTCAGCTCCCTCTGTGCACAGCCAGTTGTTACTAAATCAGTGCGCAGCACTACTCAACAAACCATCATTGGTTTCATCTATTTGCTACGTGCTTGACAATCCATTATCAACACAGAAAGTAAGTGAATTTATTTCTCACTATTTAAGTTTGTTGTCAAAGTAAATAACCTACATACCGACTGACCTGTTGGCATTTAGTTCATAGTAAATTAACATGTAATTTTAGACAAATTGTGATTACTTCTATCGTGTATATTTTAGAACAAAATTATGAATATAAAGGTTGTTTACAATTGAAAACTGAATACTATGATGCTATATTCAGTTTGGAGGATCGATAAAATCAATTTGAAATATGTAATATTTATTTGTAATAGACAAAACAACAAAAAATAGAAGTAATAGATATTTTTCTGTTTAATTTTCCATATTTTAAATACTGGAGAACAGCCAATATACATAGTTAAGATATTTAAATTAATTAGAAAATATAATTGTATGAATCTCTAATAATTTATTTTATCATAACCGGTTTTCAGTTTTCCAAGACTGCTTGATTAAAAGTATACATTATTATTGAGAAGTTTGTGCATTTTTTTAATATCTTCTTTCTGTTACCATAGTTAGCAAAATAATTTCTAACCTATTCAAAATTTTAGTATTTTGACAGATCATAAGAAATCTTAAGTCTCTGTTGAATTTTACAAATGAAGACAAACTATTACAACGTTGATAAATTATATTTGATGAATCATATATGCCGCGCAAGCAAGTACTATTTTTATCTTGTATCATAATTTATTTTGCTTAAATATGAATTCCATGTGCAATTGTCAATAAAATACTACAATATATTACGATTTCAGTTGATGTAATTTATTTAACCACAAAAATTGACATTTCTCTGAAATATGAGGCTGTATATATATATTTATTTGTTATTATTTCAGAGTCTGAAAGTCGGACCACAGTTGTTTCAGCAGCTTAGCAAGACTTTGCGTTTATCCGCTGTGCAAGAGGTAGTTGTAGCTCTTGTACTCCGTCACTCGTCGTATTCGGAACTCGCTAGTCTTGCTCGGTCCCATCTGCGCATCTGTTTACCAGCACTGGTTCAATCGTACATAGACACAGAGGGGAGCACACGTCAACACGAGGGCGGTCTCCACGAAACCACACCAGAAGTTTTACATCTGATCCTGTCAGCAGTGCTACAATCACCGAAAGAAGTCGGCCTCTCGACAGACGTTCACACTGCATTCTTACGTACCCTACAACGTGATTTCCCCAAGGAACTAGTGCCAGTTGTATTGGCACCACTGTTATACCCCACCGAATCCGAATTAACGCCCGAAATGTCATCCGATGGACCGGGTTTATCGGGAAACATGCTTGAGAGTAGTCTACCGGAGCTTGTCTCCGAGATGGGCTACAGTTTCACCTCATCGCTGGACGAATGCCGCAATAGTTTAATCAATCTAGGTGGCCGCGACATAACACCTGCTGCAGTCGCTCGCGTACTCTCCACCATGTGTCGAACCCATAGTGGACTGGAGGAATCACTGAACCTCCAGTCGCCAGCGGGATTCTGGTCCGCGAACAATGCAGAAAATAACAAAGACAAATCCGGTCAGAACGAATGCCGGGCCACATCGTGGAATGTGGAAGTATTCGTACAAGCACTGAAAGAAGTTCTACCGAATCTCCAATGGAACAACGTCATCAACGAGCTGGATCATCCAGAATTCATCATTAAAGACCGTCATGGATTATGTCTGTTAATTTCAGCGTTACGCATGGGCCTACAGAATCTAGGCTTTCATCCTGAAACATTTCCCATTGACCAGCTATACCGACGTTGGAAGAACGTCGAGGGACAGTTCAGTTTGATCCAGAACATCTTGAAGAATCCCGATGTGTTCTGTTTCGCCGATTACCCGTTCCTGTCGGTGAACGTGGAAGTATTGAAGGCACCACCCGAGTCAGACAATAAGGAAATAGCCACGTGGAGGTCGTTGAATCTTGTTGAGATTCTTTTGCACACCTCCGAATGTGGCATGTACACACAGACACAGGAACTGTTTAAAATTCCCATACAACATTGTCCCGATGTGCTCGTGTTGGCTTTGCTACAGATAAATCCACCCGTCACATTATTGCGACAAGAATTGTTGACAAACTTGATGCCGATTTTTCTCGGCAATCATCCCAACTCCGCGATAATACTGCATCATGCATGGCACGCTCAAACAATGAACATCAAACCAATCATTATGCACGCAATGGCCGAATGGTACATTCGTGGAGACCATGACCAGACTAGATTGTCCCGTATCCTGGACGTAGCTCAAGATTTAAAAGCTTTGTCAATGTTGTTAAACGCACAATCATTTCCCTTTATCATCGATCTAGCTTGTTTAGCTTCGCGACGGGAGTATCTGAAACTGGAGAAATGGTTAACGGATAAAATTCGAGACCACGGGGAGAATTTCGTATCAGCTTGTATAAAATTCTTGCAGAGACGTTGCCCGCAAATCGTTGGTGGTAAGAGTGAAGATAGTGTTCCTAAAGCAGCTCAATTACCACACGAGACGTTGACGACAATGCTTGTTTGTCTGCAAACATGCGTTGGAACAGTTTCGAAAGAATGTACAGATGCTATTGTGACAATGGCGAGTAATTGTGCTGTGCTATTGAAGTCAAGACAAGCTCCGCCAGGAGTTTTACGAACACATCGTGGCCTAGAAACTCCATTCAATCCATCCAGTCTCACCGGTCAATTGTTTAATGCGAGCAATGTGGATCCAATATCAACTATTGGTTCGAATCTAGCCAATATTGGCTTGGGTGGACCAAATAACTCGGCGTTTAACTTGACTGGTGGTTTGGGACCACTGGTTTCTTCACCTGGATCACCGTCACGTATTATGGGAGCCGGACCGTCTAACAGTCCCTTCCCGATGATCCCTTTACAACATTCTGGACCAGTCGGTAAGTTATATTTCTTCTTCGAAGTATAAATACATAACGTACAAAGTATTTTTAGCATAAACAATATTCTCTTCGAAGTAACAAAGATATTTTAAATAAACAATATTCTCTTCGAAGTAACAGACATATTTTAAATAAACAATATTCTCTTTGAAGTAACAAACATATTTTAAATCATCCATATTCGCAGAGATACAGTATTTAAAAAAACACAATGCATTATTGTAAAGAGAAAATAACAATTTTGAACTAGGTTGAAAATAGCAACTGTTTTGAAAAACATCTTTGGAAATAAAAATAGTTTCCTATTCATATTTACTATATTTGAGACATGAATCCGTTAATATTATTGTTTTTCTTTTCAGTATGGCTAAATTAATTTCTACTTTATTGTGTAGGTACGGGAGCTTCTCTAGTACCAGGTGTCAATACAATCGGTGGTCTTGGTAGGCTGGGTCCTACACCGAGTTTAGAGAAACCACGTGCACCCGAGTCAAATCTGTTTCCCGAGATGGCACAGAATGTCTCGAAAGAAGTCGAAGATGAAGCTAACAGTTACTTTCAGCGAATCTACAACCATCCTCCGCATCCGACACTGTCCATTGACGAAGTACTGGATATGCTCAAAAAGTTCCAAGACTCACCAATCAAACGCGAAAGAGATGTAAGCAAACACAATTCATTTTTGTATTGTAATTCTACATACAGTTGTACTGGAATTTTTAACAAACCCATGCATGTAGTATACATTTTTTATCAAATTTAAACGTAACATTCTATCAATGAGCCTGTTGTTTAAATTTATAAATTTGTACGAGAAAATTGTATCGGTTCATGTACATTTCTGCTAAGTTTATTCCCATTTTAATAATGTATTTAATATGTATATTAACTATCACAATGTAAACGAAGAAACAATTATATATTTGAAGTTTATTCCTATTTTTGAAGGCTATACAATATTGCAAACTTAAACATAATTACCTTACAGGTGTTTCACTGCATGTTACGAAATCTATTCGAAGAGTACCGCTTCTTCCCACAGTACCCAGACAAGGAGCTGCATATCACAGCCCAGTTGTTCGGTGGAATAATTGAACGAGGCCTTGTCTCCAGTTACATGGCTCTGGGACTGGCTCTGCGTTTCGTATTGGACGCTCTACGCAAACCAGACGGTACAAAAATGTACTACTTCGGTATCGCAGCGTTAGATCGGTTCAAAACACGTCTGAAAGAATACCACAAGTACTGTGAACATGTACGTGCAATCGCACATTTCAACGAATTTCCACCACATTTGATCGAGTACGTTGAGTACGGACTGCAAAGTCTGGAACCGCCTGGAAAACCACAAGGTCCAGTGTTACCAGCAACACTGGCAGCCATCCTGGCACCGGTGTCCACGCCGGCATCACAGAGTTACAAGAACATGACCAGTACGTCTGTGACTAGTTCGAATTCAGGTGTAAAACCCAGTACAACCACAGCCAATACATTAGGCACGCGTCCGTCAATTGCGAACGCCACAAATATCGATACACTTCTTGTGGCAACCGAGAAAGAAGAAAAAATAACCTCACCACCCGAAAATCTACAAGATAAAACCGCGTTCATCTTCAATAACCTAAGCCAGTTGAATCTTCAGACAAAGTGTGATGAATTGCGAGAAATTGTCTCAGAAGAATACTGGGCATGGATATCTCAGTATCTCGTTATGAAACGGGCTTCAATTGAACTGAACTTTCATGCTCTCTACTCAAATTTCCTGGATGTACTCAAACTACCAGAAGTAAACCGAATGGTCACAAAAGAAACATTTAGAAACATCAAAGTATTATTACGGTCAGATAAGGGTATCGCGAATTTTTCCGACCGCTCATTGCTCAAAAATCTCGGTCATTGGTTAGGAATGTTAACTCTTGGTCGCAATAAACCAATCCTACAGATCGATATAGATTTAAAGTCACTGTTAGTCGAAGCTTATCACAAAGGTCAACAAGAACTGTTGTATGTTGTACCGTTCGTTGCAAAAGTGTTAGAATCTTGTGCTAAAAGTAAAGTGTTTAAACCACCGAATCCATGGACAATGGCTATTATGAATGTACTAGCTGAATTGCATCAAGAACCCGATCTTAAACTGAATCTAAAGTTTGAAATTGAAGTATTGTGCAAAAATTTAGACATCGATGTGTCCCAGTTGAAACCGGCTGTGTATTTGAAAGATCCTGAACGGTTACGCCAATTAGAATATCAGTTGTCGCAACCGGCAAAGAAGGAAACTCAATCGGTGATGCAGATGAATCAGCCGGTGAGTCAGACGCCTTCTAATGCACCATCGGCCAGTATGAGTTCTGAAGAGATAGCCTCGGTGTCTGGAAGTAGCAGTACACCGCCGAGTTCAGTAACAAACTCCAGTGCAACGCCTACATCGGTTCTACCTGTAGCTCCAGAACCCCGTTTCACGTATATGGATATTCAGTTGAACGGCAACACTGCCCTGCAGACACACCTCACTATCAACAGCTCTCTCGTACTCTTCCAGACGCATCCGCACTTGAAACAACTTGTCCGACCGGCCGTGGAACGTGCTGTACAAGAATGGATAGTGCCAGTGGTAGATCGGTCGATTAAAATCGCTCTGACAACTTGTGAACAAATCGTACGCAAAGATTTCGCTCTAGACCCAGAGGAGATGCGTATGCGATCCGCCGCCCATTATATGGTTAGAAATTTAACTGCCGGTATGGCGATGATCACATGCCGTGACCAGTTGTTGGCCTCGATTAACAGTTACTTGAAGTCTGCACTTCAATCGTCCATGATTGGTGCAACGGCACAACAAAAAGAACTTGCTGAACAGGCATCCAATATTGTTGCACAGGATAATATGGAATTAGCCTGTGCGTTTATACAGAAAACAGCGATTGAAAAGGCTATTCCTGAAATTGATAAACGACTATTGAACGATATTGAATTGAGGAAATTGGCGAGAAACGAAGGACGGTAAGTATTTAGAAATACATTTGTTTATATCTAAACACAATTCGAACTAAATGAAACTTGTCGCAAAAATATTAGTAAATTAAATTTTGTATTACTTGAAGTTAATTTCAATGATTTTCTTTCTTCTCTAGCCGGTATTGTGACACAATGGCTTTAACGTATCAAGCTGAACGTATGCCTGAACAGATTCGACTAAAAGTTGGCGGAGTTACTGCTCAACAAATGGCAGTGTATGAAGAGTTTGCTAGAAATATTCCAGGATTCTTGCCTATATCTGAAAGAGATTCAAATGCACTGTTCATGCCCAAACCTACCATTGCGCAGGTATGTTCTTAAACATTACAAATATTACATTAAACATTCAACATAGAAATTAATTTCCATTCGTCATTCATACGAAACATAAAATCTCATTGTTTACATATAGGAACCTCAGCCACTGCCCGCTACACCGTTCCCAACTCAGTTGGCCATGGCTACCGATGATATAGCTACAGTATACGAGAAGTTAGCCGTGGAAATTGAACAGTTCCTGCAGGCGACCAGTGCCGGCGGTGCAACGGGGGCACAGTCTACATTCGCCACTATGAACGCCAACATGCACGTACTACATGAATGTCTGTTGCATGCGCGCAGGAATAGCAGAGATTTTGTTAGCGCTCTGACATTACTGCAGAAAGTAAGCATAAACAAATATACCAAAGTATAATAATGTATGACAACATGCTACTAATTTATATTCCATTATTCAGTACATACTGTGGTTTGCTAAAGTTTGAAATGCTCAAGAACATCGTACAATATATGTGTGTGTGTGTGTGTTTGATTGTAATTATTTTCCCTCAATTTACAGACTGTTGAAGGACTACAGGAAGGGCTTATAACGGTGCCGCCCGATTCTGAACCAGTTGTCACTCGTTACAAAGAGATCTATATTCGTGTATTGAAAACCCTGCAAGATCCCCGTGCTTTCGGTCAGCTGTGGACCAACAAACACGTGACTCGTTATTTGACAGAGTGCAGAGACGACCTACGGTACAGTCTGGAAGCAGTAGACGCTGTGATTCGTGCACAGCTTGTGAATCTCACCCAGTACGATATTGCCTTGGCACAGCTAATGGAGAACGGTGCAAACTATATGGCCGTTACATTAGCCATGCAACTGGTACAACTATACTTGGTGGAAGAACGTAACAATACGTATGTAACCGAAACAGATTTCTACAATATCGCAGAAATGCTGGCAAGAATCGCTACTCATTCCAGGCAACCGCCTGACGGATTAGTTAATTTGATTGAAGTGCTACGACAGAATCATGATCAGTCTGCTTTTATGGGCGACCGAGCACCGAGTGGACCAACCGTTCATATTCACAACGGTATCTTACAGGTTCGTAACCGAGACTATGATGATCCGCCTGGTTTAGTGGAGAAAACCGACTATCTACTGAGAGAATGGATCACGCTGTATCATACACAGTCTGGCCGTGATTCAACCAAGGCATTCAGCATGTTTGTACATCAGATGAACGTACATGGAATCCTGAAAACCGATGATCTAATCACTAGATTCTTCCGTCTGTCCACGCAACTGTGCGTCGAGGCGGTGTACAGAAATATCCAGGACCAGACAGTGTCTGGCAATGTTATGCGTGCCAAGTGTTTCCATACACTGGATGCATTCGTGCGACTTATCGCTCTGTTAGTGAAACACTCGGGCGACACGCAGAACTCGTCCACGAAAATTCATCTGTTGAACAAAGTGTTGGGCATTGTAGCTGGATGCCTGTTACAGGACCATGAGAACCGTGCCACGGAGTTTCATCAGTTGCCTTATCACCGTATCTTTATCATGCTGTTCCTCGAACTGAACACCCCCGAGCCCGTACTGGAAGCAATCAATTACCAAGTGTTGACAGCATTCTGTCACACACTGCACATTCTACGGCCCGCGAAGGCCAGTGGTTTCTGCTACGCTTGGTTAGAACTAGTCTCACACCGTGTGTTTATCGGCCGTATGTTGGCGATGACACCGCAACAGAAAGGCTGGGGCATGTACGCACAACTCCTGATAGATCTATTCAAATATCTAGCACCGTACCTAAGGAATGCGGAACTAGCGAAGCCAGTCACCCTATTGTACCGCGGCTCATTGAGAGTACTGTTAGTGTTGTTGCACGATTTTCCTGAATTTCTCTGTGATTATCATTACGGTTTCTGTGACGTAATCCCACCGAATTGTATTCAGATGCGCAATCTGATTTTATCAGCGTTCCCTCGTAATATGCGATTACCGGATCCGTTCACACCAAACCTCAAAGTGGACATGTTACAAGAGATAACCATGGCACCGCGAGTTCTAACTAACTTCTCATCGATGATTCAGCCGCCGACATTTAAGAAGGATCTTGACTCGTACCTGAAAGCCAGAGCACCTGTAACATTCCTCTCGGAATTACGAAGCAGCTTACAGATATCCAATGAGCCGGGCATGCGGTACAATATTCCGTTGATGAACGCCCTAGTATTGTATGTCGGTACGCAAGCCATAGCGCATATTCGCGGTAAAAGTTTAACACCGAATATGTCAACAATTGCGCATAGTTCGCACATGGATATCTTCCAGAATTTAGCTGTCGATCTCGACACGGAAGGTCGATACTTGTTCTTGAACGCAATTGCAAATCAGCTACGATACCCGAACAGTCACACACACTATTTCTCGTGTACATTGCTGTACTTATTCGCCGAGGCAAATACGGAAGCCATACAGGAACAGATTACTAGAGTGTTGTTGGAGAGGTTGATTGTGAACAGACCACATCCGTGGGGTTTGCTCATCACATTCATCGAGCTGATCAAGAATCCAACGTACAAATTCTGGAACCATGAATTTGTACATTGCGCACCGGAGATTGAGAAGTAAGTAGATTAATCCATGAACCTCAGTACATAGTTCCGTAAATTATACAGTGTGTTTACTATTTGATTTTCTAGATTGTTCGAATCTGTGGCACGATCGTGCATGGTTCAGAAGACGACGATACATTCACAAGACAATGACTTGCCGGAGTGATAAAAGCTTACAATTTGTTCTGTAAATAGTGCTTATAGTTTGTAAACAAACTTGTTTCAATTGGGATTCCTTGTTTTTAGTTATAAGAACATACATATTTTTGTTTTTGGGTAACAATGATGAATTTGTGTTTATCGCCTGATGTATTTTGATTATGGTGGGAACCCAAAGACAAATACAAATTTTGTATAGAAAATGTGTAAAGTCTAAACCCATACAATTACCATATTTTCATATTAGGTGATAAGTAAATTAATGTATGTAATAAAAGATATATAAATTTTGGTATTTGTAAGTTGTAATGTATAACTGCAGTATGTAATAAATTCTTTGCAGCATACAATGTTTTAAGTAATTATTTATTCAACAGATACTTAACTTTAAATCTAAATTATACTGAAATATTTCATAAAATATTATCCGATAAATAATTTATGAAATCCGAGAATTCTAACATAATTAAAATGATTTACATCTTGATAACTAACGATATATAGTGTCATTTGCATTTTGCCATACATAAGTGTTTGAAATGTTTGAGATGCACTGGATAACGTCACATAGATGAAACATTGTTGGTTATGTTAAACGTCAAATATTAGATTAACATTTCGTAACGATATTTCTTTATTGAAGCTATTAATTTTTGTATTGTAAATTAGAAAATAATCATGTCGTTCACGACAGAAGTAAAACATGCTCTTAGGAAAACTGAATTCCCAATTTGTGCCAAGGAAGCTCTGATCAAAATAGGTAATACAACAAATAGGATATATATTTGTAAATAAAACATTATGCATATATGAGTTATTCTTGCACGTAGAGCAATTTCTTATTGGAAGGTCATCAAGTATCAAGCACATGGACCTTGCTATGGATTTGATGGCAGAATTTGTATTTGCCGAAACTGACCGCCGTGGTAATCGTAAAACAACAGGACTAAACTCATTACAAGAGCTACAATTACTCCAAGTATTATGTGAATATTTCGCATCACCTGGAACAGAAGCAGCAAAAAATACTGTCTTCTTGTCCCTGTTTGGAGGCAGTTCACTCGGATTGCGTATTAAGATACTATGTAAATTAGTATCTATGGCAGTGTGTGTTCCTTCACCTGCAGTCCTACATGCAGCAGGAATCTGGATGCAACAATTAGGGAATACATCCGCTCACAGTTTACAGTTGGCAAAATCTTTAGTGAACGACTATTTTGTATTTACTCCCAGTGCAGTATCGCGTTTGAGAACATTACCTAACATTGCGCCGCAGTTTACTGCTAATTATCTGACTGCTGTTGCCGAAATTTATTTGACAGACAAACGTACTACATTTACACCACCACCAATAATTTTACTAGAAACAGTCACCCAATGGGTAAATATATTTATTATTTATATGTTTGGTATTTTATAATAATTATTAATCTGTCTCGATTATTATTATTAATTGTTTTTGTATAATTTCCTATTTGTAGGTGTCAGATAATTATAAATTGTGTACAGCCGCTCAGAATATTCAGTCTTCTTTACCATCCGGTGCTATTCAGATGGCAGCCATTACACCATTAGCCGGATTATTAAAATGGTGCATATTAGCACCTGCTTATTATGCAACGAATCAGTATGATTCATCTAGTTTAGTATCAAAAAGTGTTAAAGTACAACGAAATGAAGAGTGTCAAAAACACTACGCTCAATTACATCTCGCGCTGTTGGAAAGTTTACTAGAAGCCGGTCCTGGCACAGGTCCTGCTACCGCTCTGTGTGCCCAGCATCTGGTCACTGTTATACAGCCTTTACAGAATCAAATTGCTGAACTACTGAGGCTTGGCAGAAGTGTCAGCAGTGAACCTACACTTCAGGTATAAAATATTCTGTTATTCATATTCATTAAAACATTTTGTCCGGTTTATAGGTAACAGCTATAGCTACCGGCCAATAAATAGTTTTCGTTTGTGTTTGGCGTCTAACTTCATATACTGTACTCATTCTTGAGTAGAGCTAAAATATTTATAAAAACATTCCATGTTGTCCGAATAAGTTTTGAAGATAAAATATTTGAAACAAATGCTTCATGTATGCATCTTGTACAAGGAACACATTACACAAACTATTGATTTGTAATAAATGCAGGAATTTCGTATTTGGTACGCACCGGTAATGTGTATTTTGTTGGCAGGTGTCTTTAGATAGATTAGCACAAGCCATCCAGGTAGCATTAGCAACACACTGTATTTACGGCAACACCCAAGAGCTTTTAAATCAATTGGATGAGCTGCCAGATAATAGACTTTTAAAAATCGTTATCAATACACACAAGCAAATTGTCATATAATATTTATTTTTATACAAAAATACAATAAAATGTAAATGTTTCTTTAAAAAGGTTTAAATTTCCTAGCCTGTTTCAAAGCGTTAATTTTCTTTTTATCTTCTTCGAATTTCTGCCTTAAATTGGCCAAATGTTTCATTTTTGAGTCTCTAATTTGGAACGTGTAAAAGTTACGTAGTTCTTTTTTCTTTTTGTTTTTCTCAATTTTGGCTTTGATTTTTTGTTCCACGATTTCTTTTCTCGATAGTCCTGGATTTCGGCCATGTTTTGTCACTGTTATCCAACCGTCTTCGTCATCCTCGCCGGCCAGTTGCTCCTGTTTCTTCTGTTCTTCGGTTTGTTTATCATATTCCGACATGAATTCATTGATTTCTCTCTGTAATACTTTCGCATCTGGTATACTTTCATTGTATTCTTTAACCCATCTTTGAATTCCACAAGTAATAGGTGCTTCCGGTGTGGACAATGGATTCAGACTTGTTAATTTGAAAAATTTTATCAGACTCTGTGGTCTCGCAAATACTACATAAGCCACTTTGAATCCATTTATATTGCTTTCGTCGATATTTGGTTGTTTCCTAAATATCACTCTAATGACTGGGCCTGCCGCACTGAATATTCTTTTAAAACTGTCTTCTGTTGCGTATGGTGGCACATTTAATACGAATAATGTACAACCTGCTGGAGTCTCTGTCGACTGATGTCTAACAACATGTTCTTTTATAAACAATTCATGATATGATGAACTCGACGCAGAGAATTTCAGGGGAAAAACTGTAACATACAAAGAAAACATTCAAAGAAAAAAGTTTTACAGTAAGTAAATTTTTGTAAATTATTACATAGTGCACTGTATG
>JAGJTL010000025.1:756025-769802 GCA_022063505.1 Calosoma granatense
AATTGTGATTTATGTAAAACATCGTTAAAAAAAAAAAAACTAAAACTGTTTGCGATGTGAAATAGCATCTGCAAAAATATATTATTTACAGAGAATTGGAATTCACATTTATTCTTGCATTCATTTTTAGCACATAGAGATTATTTCTCTATGTGGAGTTTTCTAGAATGCATGTTTACTTTCTAAAAGATAAAAACTGATATATTATTTAAAAAATTCAATTGTAAGATGATTTTTGATGTATTAGATTATGTAATCAGTATATAAATATATTATATGTAATGATAAAAAAACTAAAACAAACTTAAAAAATTGTCAAAACGTATTCAGAGGACCTCAAAACATGTATTTCCATTAAAATCTCGCATTCGAAATTTTTCATAATTACAATACTTTCTTTAATACTCTGTATAAGAAAGTAAAAACGACTAATTTCTATTAGTTTATATAATAAAATTATGTATGAATCATTTTAAACATATCTTTTGAACTATAAATACGTAGTAAAAACAAAGTAATTTTATTAATATGTATCTATAAATGTATTGATAAAGGAAAAATATCCTGAATGTCAAGTTTTGCCAGATAACAACATATGAACTCATTGAAATTCTCACTATACCTGTCTATATTCAGGAGGATGTCGTACATTGACAAAATGTCTAGGTACAGGTTCCACAGGTATAGGACTAGCAGATCTTGTATAATATCCGTTCTCTTTATCCAGTTCGTCTTGTGCCAGTGTCAGGTTCATTTTTTTCTCTTCAAAGTCCATATCTTGTTCTTTCCGTTTTATCGCTTTACGCATCATCTCCTTGGCGGTTCTAAGTCCTCGTTCCCATGCTGATTCGACTACCGGCGGTTCACCTCTAGCGGCTGGTGGTGCTCCGTACCCTAGTCTGTCGAATCGTTCATCAGGCAGACCGTATCCCGGTCCACCAGGTACCATTGGTCTGATCAGTTCAAACATTGTATAGTTGCCCTTGTCTGTCACACCCGGATGTAGGAATCTGTGGAATGTAACAACACTTTTGTTTTGAAATGTAACAAACCTTAATTTTCACTATATTTATTCCTGCACTAAATTACTATATTGATTCACATTGTTGTACAATAAAAGCACTAAATATAGATTTTTATTGTAAAAAATGAGATATCACGTACCAAGTAAATGAAGAAAATATAATAGTTTTAATAGGTTTCAAATGAACTTACCGACAACTTGCACCCCACGTACACTGACCCCTGGAGTAGAATCTACACACTGGTCTCGGTTCTGTTTCTTCAGGTCGCACTTCATCATCATCTGTCACTTCTCCTTCTTCCACTTCCTCCTTCTCAGCAGGTGTCGTGTCATCTATAGCACCTTCCTCCTCATCACCACCGCCCGCAGCAGTACTATCTGCTGTAGCAGTCTTCAACTTGGCATTTTCTTCAACACACTCCCCATCTTCAGCTTCGAAATCCAACTGTTCTTCGCCATCTTCTGTTTTACTTGTCTTTAAATTACATAATATCCATATGAATATCCCAGATTAAATATATGTATAATAAAATTAAAATATTAACAGACTTCCACTGATTAAATATCATATGAATTTATATTACGAAAATTTTCTGATTCGTTATGCATATTTGAACGAGAAATTTTAAATATATTCACATTGTATAATAATTATGAATAATTATTATTCTTACTTTTTCTGGCGGATTTTGTTTCTCATTCAACTTTCGATTCTTCACTTCATCGATTTTTTGTCTTAAATCTGTTGGTGGTTTTGGTGGTGGTTCAGGAATAGATTCACGTGTTTCATCTTCAGATTGTCCACCAATTGAATCTAGATCAGACACATCGGACAAGTCTTCATGTGATAAATTTATATTAACATTTTCCGTTGGTTTTGTCTTCTCCGGTTCTTCCTCTGAATCTTTTCCACCTTCAGATTCCATTTCACCTGTACACGAATAACAAGTACAAATAAAAAATATGTTCTGCTTTTTATTCAATTGTACCAAATGTAAATTCACACTAAATATAATAGATTGTTTGTGACGTGAAATAGCATCTACAAAAATATACTTGCACTGCTTTGGAGTTCACAATTTAATTTAGCATTCATTTTAATCACAAAGATATATTATTATCTATGCGATGTTTATATAAATGCCACATATTCATATGCAAATTGAAACATTACAGATACAAAATAGTTTATTTGTATGGTATTCAAATTGGATATTTATAAACTTGAAACGTATTTTATATTTCTCCTGCATTTTAAATTGATTGTAATTGAAATTACCGTCAGATATCTCCTCAGCTTGTGCGTCTAATCTGTCTGTTGATTTATTTCTACTAGAAGATCGTGACTCTCTGCTACCTCTACTGGATATGCTAGAATCGGATGTATTACCATCTTCAGGCGGTGGTGACACGGGTCCTCGTCGAACTGGTGACTTGTCAGAACTAACAGAACGCGTCGGTGAGTTATCGGGACTCTTAGGTGACATGGGCGTTCGTCGGCCTAACGAATGCGATTTAATAGAACTCCTAGACTTCACACTATCTCTGGATTTAATACTCTCTCTAGACTTAATAGAACTGCGAGATTTCTCTGAACTCCTGGAACTCGTAGACTTGGGACTATGTCTTCCGTCATCATCATCGTTACTCTTCATAGAATTCCGTGTGTTATCATCGCCTTGACTGGAGGCAGAGTGTACACTAGGTGATTTGATTGTGTCATAATGACCGTCTATGGGGGAACGTGTATCACGTTTGGGAGAATTAAGTGGTGAATTTGATTGCACTGAACCCTCTGGCGAGGGTGAGCGTGGTCCACATGGTGATGGTGAACGAGGACCTCTAGGTGAAGAATGACGTTTGGAATCCTGACTGTCAGCCGATTGCACTGAACTAGGACTACGTGGTCCTTTGTTATTAGACTCCGATTCACTTCCGGACGAAGCTTCATCTCTGGAGTCGTCAGAATCCATCGCACACGAAGCTGTTTCAACAATTACAACACATATTATATCATAGTTGTGTCAATAATATATAACACAAACCCCCACGTTCACTGATTATGTTTAAAACTGTATCATCATTTGAAAACAAGCAAAGATATAAAAAATACTCCGAAATGATTACAGAGAATATACTCTTTACGCTATACAATTTTTCTTTCTAAAAACATAACCCTAATAATCAAACCAAACTAATTTCCCATTCACGGCAATTAAATATACAAATTATTAATTTAATATACATGAAACTTGATAGATTGTAGTAAGAGAAATAATACTGTCAATAGTAAAAAATGGATAGCGTTTGCAGAGATGATTGTAGTATATGTTCTCGTCGGACATTAGTAGAAACTACTCTTACAGTAAATCAACTCACTGGAAGTGTTCGATTCCATTTTTGATGAGAGTCGGAAGGCGAAAGCTTTTTATGTGTAACAGTTGGTTGGTCTACATGATACGTAACCAACAACAGTTTCTAGACAAATAGTACACTGCATACTGCAAGTACAAAACTCTGGTATCACAGACGACTGATTTATAACTACTACCATGGTACATACGCAATATTACTTGTACTGTTAGCAGATTGTAAGACCACCGCAGTGGACCAGGGTCGTTGCTATCTTACCTTCTTCGGACAGAAGCCCCGGTGATCGAAATAACACAGCGAACACTCCGCGAAAACATTCAGTTTCTTCACAGAAAACATTTTTATATTGAAAAACTTTTTCCAATCAACAAACTACGTTACAATTTGACCTTGAAACTTCCTTCAACTTTTGCACATCACAACTACTAAATGTCTTTCACAGTATATACATACTAAACTTGTTTTTTAACAAACTATTTAACAACTAAAACTGAAAACACGATTTTTATACATGGCGTCTCATTAACAAATTCGTTATTGTTATCCTATGGAGCGTGTTGAGTGAGCACTTTTAATTTTCCAGGACTTGTCTTACCTTTCTGTTACTTGGTCGTTCACTCTAGCAGATGTTGCATGAATATTGTTGCTAGTATATCGGTAAATAACGTATTTTAATAATTATTATGCTTGTCGTAATGGATGCCAAGCAACGAACAGGACAAGATGAACGACAAAGTCGAAGCCGGCAACGCGCAGAGGCGTTACTTTTCAAATTCACATTAATCTGCAGGTGGTCTAGTCTTTGTATGACAAGCCAGCAATGCGAAGTTAACAACACATATTAAAAATTTAAATAGTTCCGAAACTGTGCATGATTTCAACAAATCCCAGTTAAAAAATAATAACAAAATGATATCAGAACTATTAAATTATAGTAACTAGTTACTTAAACAATAATATAGCTTTTATGATTTGACTATTCACAGATGGCATGTCAAATGTGGTAGAGCAACTATTGATTATTAACAGTATTTCATGTCAAAAAATATACAGATTAAATTGAATTAAAAATATTTGTTATATAAATACAGTTTCTTATCAAGAATCCACATATACAACTTATTAATTAAATTAACTAAATATCGTGCTTTTATTCACTTTCAAAATGAAATAAACAAAGTTTTGTTAACACTTTATTATATACGTCACTGAAAAAGAAAGGAGTGACATCTATCCTGACCTATAGCATTTAATCTTGAAATAGCTCTGCATTGCTGTACATAACCTTAGGTCGACACTTTGATAAAATTAATTTAAAATAATGGACGATCCAGACCTAGAATTGATTAGAAAACAGCGTTTAGCGCAAATGCAGGCTCAGGTAAATAGAATTGTACAAAATATAAGTGAATTTATATTAACAGTAATGTATTTCCAAAGGCCGGCGGAGGAGCACAAAATAACAAAAATCCTGAAGAACAGGCAAGAGCTCAAGAAGATGCGAAGAATTCTATTTTAGTACAGATCATGGATCAGTCTGCCCGTGCTAGATGTATGTATTAACACAGCAGTTGTTTGTTAAAAGTTCAAAATTAGGCCTAGACTAATATAAAATACAGTAAGATATATAAATGTATACAGCTGCATAGTACGCAATACGACTATTTTTAGCAAAAGAATGTTTTTATTGTCAAAATATTTTACGAATTTGTATTAAAAGTAAAATTTCCCATCACTAAATTTTTGACAGTTTAATCATACGAATAGATATAATCCGTGACCATTATGATTCATAACGTTGTAGATTTTAGGAGTGGTCGTCTGTATATTTGTGCCTATTTTTTCGAAATCTGTAGTTTTGAAAGTATTTTAAAATATATTTTAGTGAATACCTTGATGCTTGGCAAACCAGAAAAAGGCAAAATGGTCGAATCAATGTTGATTCGTATGGCACAAACCGGGCAGATCCGTGGAAAAATTGGAGAAAATGAGTTAATTAACATTTTGGAAAATGTAAATCAGCAGATGGCTGCCAATAAGCCAACTGTCAAATTCGATAGACGCAGAGCCGCCTTGGATTCCGATGATGACCTTTAGCAATATGATACACAATTATTTGTTGTGCCTCAGAAACTAAATCTCCGTGGTATTTTCTTGTTTTATAACCGAAGTTTTCGATTGTTGTATTTCGTTGTTGAAGTTTTTTCAATAATAATAACATCACCCTCGAAGAATGTAACAAAATAACAATGATATTAACAACAGTTACGAATTCGGCTGTTGTAGTTTATTGCGTATTATGTTAATCACTCATTTGCTATTTTATTTTATAAGTTTTCAGCATTTATATTGTCAATAAATATTTTACATTTTATTGTTGTATTATTTACCACATTCCATATTATTTTAATATAGGTGTTAAGTGTAACCAATATTTTGTGAAAATTTTTCATAAAAGTAAGCTTTAAAAAACGTAATTTTCAAATTACGGATAAAAATTTATATAAAATAGAAATTTTTGTGTTTTAGATGTCTATTCATTAGCTATTATATGTATTGCATTTAGTAAATTAATTTAAAGATTCATTGTTATGAATAAAAAACAGTACAAATTAAGACAAACTGTTTATTTTTTTAAATACACATCTAATTTAAAAGTACACTTATTATTTAAAATATATTAAATGCAACACTATACATATCAAAAACAATATGTTAAAATATGTAAACATATTTATTTTCTAATCCTTCTGTAAAAAAACAAAAGTCGTGTAAAAATATGGTGTTCCTTTACAAAACTTGGAGTGAGACAATTAACTTTAAAAATTGTTATACGTTAAATAATTTCATGACAACTAAGACAACAGTTTGATGGATTTTAAGTAATCTATTATTAAAATTCTTATGTATTTGACACACACACACACACAGATTAAAATATTAAAAATCATGTTAACGTTTTTAAAATTATTTTTTGACCGCGTTGACTAGAGATACAGTCACTATTTTATCAAATTTTATTTTCTCTTACTGGAATTTCAATTATTTCTGTACTTTATTTGTTAAGTACATGTGCAGTAAGTAAAATCAATAAATACATAAATATTGATCAGCATTATTAAAAATGTATAACTAAATCGATAAATACATTGATTTTTGAATAAATTTCCATTGATTTTAGAATTTGGCATTACATTAATTTTAAATAATATATAAATGCGATTCTAGGCTGATATTCATATTGAAAAAATTTTAAATTGACTAAAATATTCTAATGTGATATCTATATTTTATATTAGAACAGTTTTAATTAATTTAAAATGTATAACAGAATACCAGTTTAAAGCAGTAGAATTTGCAACAATTATTTATTTTTACATCCTTATAGGATATTTTCTCTATTGATTGAAATGTTTAACACATTACATGCTCTTTATTTTTTTGTACTTGTACATAATTATTTATTGGAATTACCTGCTTGTTAATAACGGACGCCATTTTGTTTTCCAATAATATATATTTACTCTTTCTTCTCGTGTGTTGGTTCATCTTCTTCATCGGCATCCAGGATATCGGCACAACAAATTGAGTATAGGATCAGGGATAGGAATCCAATTGGCAATCCAAATAGTACCGTTGTTAGTACAGGATTACCGTGCCACATATCCGCGAGTGATGTTCGTGCCTCAAAGTACATGCGATACAACCGAACCGGTAACGTATTTCCACCGTAAATCTACATTAAACATGCACCATATTCATTTCCATTATTCATAATCACTCAACCTAAGTTTTAAAAACTTACAGGAGCAGACTGATTAGATATCTGTTGCAGAAATACATCAATCGCTTCCGCTGTCAGTTGACTAGGTTCATCTTCCGGTATATGATGATGATTCGTGGTAGAATTCAGAACTAACAAATACGGAAGTGGCAACACTGTCATAGCTATTGAATTTGCTAGTTCCGGTGAACCAATCCAACCGAACTGAAAGTTCTTGTGATACGTGTCTCGTTTCTTTCTAATCACTGATTCAACCATATCGCGAAATTCAATCATTTCTGGTGCTACTTCCATTAATTTGTTCTCTTCCACAACTGCCAGCACTAGATATTTCTTTGTTTGTAGTATTTGATGTATATTTCCTCTGGTTACTTTCGGGAATGTTTCGAAGCGTTCTTCGTTTATCCAATCGTGCATAGTGCTGTTCAATTGATCTGCATCTAGATTTGTGTTTCCAGATTCGACTAAAAATGTTTAGATTTTATAAAACTATTGTCAGTAACAAGTAAAAACTAGTTTACTCGGATTCTGTGTACACATTACGCAATGCATACAATATTTACCTGTAAAGAAATAATGGCAACTCTCTTTGTAAACAAAAACAGCTGGTAAATCATCAATATCAACATGTTTTTTGGCTATTTCATTTGATACAGCGTAGAAAAATCCATGTGGTTGAAATGTTTCTGCCACAGTGTAATATGCATTCCACAGTGGACCTTCTTGTGGGCCCACATACATGAAGAAAAGGGAATTATGGGCCTTAAGATTGTCCATTGTTTCCGGTTTTGTAATTTGTTGAACAGGTGGCCCAGCCATCCGTAAAGCAAAATTAACAATTTCTTCTTTTGTTCGGTCTCCATGGAAAGTATGGTCATCATCACTTTTTATGCTAGAGTCATAAAAAATATATTAGATAAACAGGTAATTAGAAAATAACAAGGTACTCACCAATTTTATAAAAATAGATAAATATAATTGTGCTTAAAAGTAAAGTAGATTTATGCTTACAATTTAATAGTAGGGAATCCTTGTACGGCAAATTCAGTTGCTAACGAAGAAAATCTAGTGCAATCCACTCGTCCAACTCGAATATTAGTCTTATACAATGCTTGAGCAACATGAGCCCATATTGGTTCAAGTCTTTTACAGTGTCCACACCAGGGAGCATAGAACATAACCAACCAGTTATCACCTTCTCTTCGTACTTCTGAAAACTTGTCACTCAATTCCAATACTCGTGATCCATCGCTGAATGATATGTAAACTGAAATCATAAGAAATAACCTCTATTACGTACAGTACATTTCATTAAAGATTCAAGGGTTACGAAAGTGTTGGAATGAATATTACTTCTCAAGTAAATAAATACATACCTGACAAAAATGTTAATAATATCTTAACACTATTCATAATTCCAATATTTTAATCAACACTATTTGACCCCAACAAATGTTTAATGTTTTTTTTTATTTGATCGCTTTACGACACATACTTCCAATTTAAATTATATATTTTTAAATAAGGTAATAGCATTAAAATGAACGCAATTAATTCGTTGTCGAAATCATGCTGAATACACAAATATTTTGAATATATTCTTGTTAATATAACTTGGTGACAGGTAGCCGGTGTAGATGTCACAACGAAGAATTACACTCAACACTACATTGCATTGTTCGAGTAAATCAATATATTTTTTTATTAATCTATTTACTTTATATTTTCTGGCTTCTCGTTTACTTTCCTGCACATTTATTTACATTAAAGTAATTTATGTTGATTGTTTCTATAACCTATTTTAGTTCATCTAAACAGAAGATAGTATTTAGCTTTGGCACTTTTATTATATATGATTTGATAAAAATGTATCTTAATTTTTGGAAAATATTTTAAAGGATTTATAAAACTTTACAACACAGATATTTAGACACTATAAATCCTCTTTTTTTAATGACTTCCATAATATGGTCGATTTTTGCATAATTTTAAATGCGCAATTTGCAATGTAAACAAACTTATGTGGTCATTATTTCTTTCATGTCATATTTCATGTTTATTATTTTTTTAAAATAGTGTATTAAAATGGGCCGACGAAATAAATGCAGAAAAAAGATAACGCTTAAGAAAAAACCAAAGGGAAATATCCTAAATTTGCGTATAGGAAATGTTTTAAGTAAGTAAAAATATAGTTTGTAAATTACTAATAATAAAGAAAACAACTTTAGGAAGAACCCTGTTGCAACAAAATTCAGCTGAAAAAAATATTACATCTACTAAACAGGTACAAATGAAATATTCTCATTTGCCTTGGTATTAATTAATGATAAATTTCAGAATGAGGTCACAACAGATATAGATCAAAATTTATCAGAATCAGTGCCTTCCACAAACTGCGAAATTGATGATCTGATACAAGAATTATTAGATGAAATAAATAAAAGAGAAGATTAATGCTGTCATTAACATTTCCATGGCTGTGGAATTTTTAATTGGAAATAATTTGAAGAACAAGGTAATGGGTACAATTTAGTCATACCTTATAAAAAAAGCGCACAAACTATTATTTATTGGAAGCAAATGAAGCATATATGTATTTACAAATTCTGTATGAAGTACATTATTCTATTCTGGCTGACGTTAAAACTTCATCGATCTTCTCAATAATAACTTCAAGGTTAACATTTTTATCTTTGTTCTCTGTTTTATAGTTTTTCTTATTATTTCTTGTTTTTAATACAGTTTTGTCGTTATGAATAATATTCTTCTTTTCTGGTAATTTATCTTTTAGGTTGGTACAATTTTTCAGTTGCAAATCAACACCTGTACAACTCTTCTCAAAAACTGCAAATAATATTGGCAATGCTGAACCATGGTGCGAAATTGCAATAGCATGTCTGTGGGGATTATATTGTATGCAGTGTGGTATTGCTAAATCATTAGATAGTGAGGAGTAAGGCATGTATGTAGCCTGTAAAATACCAGTATCTGTATTCCAGATACATATGGAGCCATCTTCGCTTGGTACGATGGTTAAATCACCACATGGAGTTATATTTGCGTACATTTGTACTCTGAAATATTTCATATGTATATAAATATACATAAATTGTATAGGACTAATTTGTATGTGAATATATAATTACAGAATTCAAATTTTAACTGTGGTATATATTTATTATGATCATACCTCCACATCAAGAACTAACCTCGTATGCCAATCAGCATATAACGTAAAATTTACTTACTGTTTCGATAAATAAAACAGTATTGCTGTAAACTTAATATACAATTCTATAAGATTTTGTGCAATCTAAGTTTCAAACCTGTTATTTAACGCTCCTCTAAACCACTGTACGACACAACCAACACTCAAGTCAACCATACGATGGATACTGTCACGACAACATAACAACAACCGTTTTCCTTGTGGATGTAGTACAATATTGTTAATCACGATGTTCTGAAGTTCTCTAAATTTCAGTGTTCTAAAACAAACATGTCTCGAATGATGTATGCTTCTTGACAGTTATATAAAAGAATCTGACCTTTGTAAAATCCATTCTTTACTGTTATGCGTCCACTCAATTACTATTCCTTTACTGTCTGACGAATACAAAAGTCCGCCATCTTTTCCAAAGCACAAAGATGTAACATAACCTAAATGACCATCTAGTTCTTGTGACAGTTCATAAGTGGTATCAATTTTCTTTGACTTCCAAATCCGTACTATTTCATCATAACATCCAGTTGCTATTTCTGGTTTAGTAGTATTTAACTGAGCACAATACACAAACGATGGATGTGGTAGTATCTATGAATATTAGATTATGTAAGTGTATTCTTAAGAATAAATATGTGTTATATACCTGTTTAGGACGGACAGTTCTCTTGACAACATTCCATATATACACCGTACAGTCTGCAGATGCAGATATTAAATATTTATCATCACTGGACCAGTGTAAATCATATACTAATCCTTGATGCCCAGAAAATTTACAATAAACTTTTTGATCAAACACCTTAATAAGAAAATAATATTTTATTACTGTGCTTTATATATTATTATGGTTTAATTAATGTTTTGGTAAAAAAAATCATCTAACCGAGTATACAAATATAGGATATTTTTCCACATCAGCAACACCGGCAGCTAATAACGAACCGTCATTACTGAATTTAATAAACATACACCCTTTCTTTCCACTTTTAAAACGTGCTTCGATTTTATTTGGTATTTTACACGATTGTGTAGGAATTCTGTACCATTTTTTCTTATTCCGATTATCGCTAGTTTTATTTTCATTTGTGTCTTCATGTATACTTTCTTCTCTATTCAGTGATTCAGTATT
The DNA here is from genome assembly GCA_022063505.1 of Calosoma granatense. Classification (NCBI taxonomy): domain Eukaryota; kingdom Metazoa; phylum Arthropoda; class Insecta; order Coleoptera; family Carabidae; genus Calosoma; species Calosoma granatense. Next base: position 767,562 of record JAGJTL010000025.1, read on the forward strand.
TTCTAGCTTATTTAATAAATCACAGTTTAATTCGTGATATGATACAGTTGCTTGTTGAATATTTGATTTAATTTTCTTAACATCTACATACAGTGTTGACGGGTATTTTGTTAAATTTCCACTGGTCCACCAATCAAATATTACACATTTTCTTGGAGATTTTCTATTGATTGAATATTTTTTTGGTTTGTACAACTGTAATCGAATTTGTTTTTCAGTATTGAGTTGTCCATTTTTACCAACTGGTTTCAGAAAGGCCCACGCAATTTTATGCCAGCCACTGTTCGAACCTTGAAATAAAATTTTTTACAATAAATCACAATTCTACTTTATTTATGCAACTTTAAGGTAAATATATTTCATACAATTTGTACCTACCTTCAGATTGATAGTTTACACTTGCTGTTGAAAATGTAACAAAGTCTAATATTTCAAAAAATATTACCGTATTTTCATAATCCAGCATGTAATGAAAGTCTTCATTAATTGACAATAATTCCTGCCATTGTGGTATCAATGATCTATAAAATAATTTTGTGCTGTATTAAATGTATAATGTATAGTTAATACTTATAAATCCTTTATTATTACAGAAATAAATAATTTTATGTACAATTTATTTTTATACATACCGCTTTTCCTGTAAATTGTATGGTTTTGTTATAGTAGGTTCAATATATTCAGTATTTTGAATACTGTCATCATTTGACATTACGGTACTTCTTCTTATATATTCCCCCGTTATACTGTCAACAATATGAACTTTCACACATGGCTGATTGATGAATGAATTTAGTAATAAGTGATCTGTTTTATATACAGTGATTCCAATTATATTATCATAAGTATACAATTTCTTTTGAACATCACTTTCATCCTCAAATTTTAATTTCGTACCGTCAATTGTTTTATGTTTTTTTAATTTTGATTTTCGCTCCTTCTGAATGCTCAACTCTTGTAGTTGAATTTCTTCGTTTGGTTCGGTTTTATCTTCACATTTGGTACTTTTGTATTTGACTGTACCGTTTTCATCCGTTTCAGAATCTGTAATAATATTAGTTCTTTGTGAATTACTATTAATTGCGGTCGATTCACTGTCTGATTCTAATTTCTTTTTAATTTTCGGAATTTTAGAACATTTTCTGTTGTGTCTTCGTTGATTTCCCAAAATTGCATCATCACTTGTTGTAGAATGATATTTAATTCCATTTTCAAATTCTTTAAATTCAGGTGTTGCAGTTTGAGATGCGTGCCCGGTATAAATATGATTTGTTCTCTGTTTATTCTGTACAACTTTGACAGGACTTTTGGATGTAGGGCTGTTATGTATTACAATGTCTCCGACAGGAATAACAACAGCACCATTATCACTGGATACTGTAGAGGAATCTTTACAGACAATCTTTTTAGATTTAACTTGTTTAGACTTATGTATATTCTTGTTTTCATTTATATTATAAGTTGCACCACTTGATGTACTACCTTGTTCACATTCCTCTTGGCTTTCATGTTCATCAATGTTATACGTTGCAGCACTAGCAATGCTCAACCTGTCAGTTTCGTTGCAAACATTTGATTCATCAGTTTTAGGTGACTGAATACTATACGTTTTTCTACTCGTGTTGCTACTACTGTTATTGGTATTAGGAGACGAAACATTTTTATTTTTTCTTGGCAAAGGAACAGGCGGCTTTGGAAAACTAGAATTATTTGAACTAGTTAGAGAATTTTCATTGTTGTTAACAGCATCAATTAAAAACTTTTCTAGTATAAAATTCCCTTCCTGTTTTATGTTTTGGTCCATTCCTTTGTGCATTGCATAACATTGTGCTTGCTCATTATTACGTTTTATAAATTCTTTCGATGGTAAGGTGTTTAATACATTTTCATCATCTTCTGATTCTTTTGTATTATTTATTGTTCTTATAATTCTACTTCTGAATATAGAAAATAAAGATTTTCTCTGTATAAATTTATTTAATTTTAAATTATTGAAAATAAACTTACTTTCTTTCATTTGTAGCATCTTTGTACAACTTATCATTTTGTTTAAATGCAGTGGTTTTCTTGTTTATATTTCTATTCATTATGTGCGACGAGAAAAATTAATAAACGGCAATTGTTTGAATTCACAAACTTGATCACCATGGCAACAGTATGTTACGTCGAATATAAAATTACATACTTAAAAAATTTAAATGAAATAATTCTAAGTTTTTCTGGACTATTTAGTTGAAGTAA
>JAGJTL010000025.1:783810-795403 GCA_022063505.1 Calosoma granatense
AAATATAACAAAAATATATGCTTATTGAAAAAATATGAGATACCACGAAGTAAACGAAGAAAATTTAATATTTTAGAACAGAATTTAGCAAAATTTTCTTTTTAGCGATATGAACACACAGGTGAAATGAATCTTTAAAAAAATGTTCTGAATATTGTTTAAGTGCAAGTCCAAGCATGATTATGAGCATATAATGTTAATGTACTCTTGTTAAAGAAATTGAGTCGAAAAGTTACGGCGTCAAGACTATGTGTAATATTTTCTGAATCTGGCGACGTTATGTCTGGGCCATAGAGTGCGTGCTTCAATTGAAACAATTTTCGCAGACAAATAGCTATAAATGAAAGCACATCCATTTTTATTACTCCCATTTTCATTAATACTGCATACAGTACAATATAACATTACTGTTTGTAAATGTGATTTTTTGACAACCAACAATTACGTTCATATTTAACTAAATAGAGATTACAATTAATGTAAAATTAAAAATAACTCTATCGTATAATATATTTAAATAACTCCTTAACTAAACTAAATTAAAACTACGAATATATAGTACAGTAATGCTAATTAAATAGTTAATAAATAGTGTTGTACTTTTTAAGCTTTATTTTTGTTTAAATTGAATTGGTTTAGAGAGAGAAAGATATTTAAATATGTAAGTATAATAAAATATTGCACCGCGCTAGTTTTTGTATAAAATTCTATGTTTCCCATTTTCACAGGAGAGGTTTCCAAAATATAGAAATTCTGAATACACAATTTTAAAACTTTATCATGCATTCAAGTAACTGCCGCGTCACTATCAAGATTGATTCAGAATTTTAAACAAAAACTGACATCATTTACATTCATATATCTTCTCAAGGAAGGTCTTCCATTTCTCACGATAAACAACACATTACAACATACAAATTCTACATCATACTAAGTACAATTATATTCCAAACAGTTTCACATTTAGTACAATATGAAGTATAATATACATACACCTAATAATACAAGTGAAACAATGAACGCATATTTATAAATAAAACAAAAGAAAATGATGAAAATACAAAAGGTTAAAAGAGCGTAAATATTTAGAATGTTATAGAAACTGATATCTATAAATAAGCATGAAGTTAGTGAGGCTAAAATATTCTGTATGATGATGTCATTTCTATAATTCGCTAGGTTACGATGTGATAATTTGTTAGTTGCGTATTACGTCACCAGGGTGACTTGGTGTACCAACGTTGAATACCAGGTGATACCAGGTGTAATGCGGTTAATGATTATACCTTATTCAGCACTAATAATAATGATATTTCGTGGTGTCTATACGTGATTAATGGTGTATTCGAATTTGATTTTGATAAATGTATATTTTGCAAAGTAGAAATAATTTCTTCGGCATCTAATAATATCATTCGAAAAATAAAATTGCAACTTATGTAATTTTTTTCTTAAATATTATAGATACGGTCCTGTTCCGGTAGTAAATATAAACGTCCCACGCTACATACCACACCGGAAACGGTACCGCATCAAATATAACACAAATACTTATGCCATTTGTCGCAAATTAATAGCTCATTCTATGCGCAAATGCATAATACTTCTTACCACTTTCTTTATAGAAATAATTTTTATACATGTATACTTTTGAAATTTGCCAACATTTATCTATATCTACTAACTTGTAATGAAACTGTATTTGCATCATTAACTTGTACCATTGTTGGAAAAACGACATTCTTTAATTAGCCTTGTTGGAAAATAGAAAATGTAACTGCATTGTATCAGGTATCTTGATACACAATTAAACATGCCATTTAATTTCTTTCTGTCAGAGTGGTTTGAAAGGTGCGAAAAACTGTTATAAAAACATTGTACACAATATAGTCATTTTATTATATGTACATCAAAGACCGTTGTATATTGTAATTTTATTTAAATTAATAACTACTAAAAATATAATGCAAGCATTCCAAAAGAAGCTCAATATAGGTATAATAATAATTGCTATACAAGGAATTAAACATAAAAGTATAAATTTGCGCTTCAATTTCTGAACTTAGGTAACTTTATAATGTAATTCATTTCAGTCAAAAGCTCATTACTTTGTCTAACAGTTGATGAATTGATCTGAAACCACGCCTGTTACTACGCGATATAGTTTTGCCTACCGATAATAGGGTAATGTGAGGAAACACGCTATTTTCCATGGGTGCGTGTTATTTTCAAATTAAGATAAGCCCGGGCTTAAATTGTTTCACCTACTTTCGATGATTTTCAACTTGTTTATGAGCAAAAACTTTGTTTAATTTTATCTCTGTAAATTGTTCTGTCGTATAAAACTCTAATTCATGACTTTAATTTTAAAATTTAAACTTTAATATTTCGACTTTATGGTAATATATACAAAAATTATATAGTGTATGTCATTAAAAATATGAGAAGTACAGCAAAATACGAACTCTCTCGCCTAAATTATTTCAAATTACCAAAGGTTTATTATATTTGAAAAAGTTGTGATATTTGATTCTTATTGCTACATATACGTTTTAAACCAGATTTGTTTAATAAATTATTATGCCAATTTATGCTATCATCACAGGCTATTGAACTTATAAAAAGAATGCAAAACACATTTCATTTACGTCATTTTATTTGAAAATAAAGAAAACATCTCATAAAATAGCGTAAACAGTTGAAACTGTTTCCGCATGTTTCTGTAGGCGTGCCAACATATAATTGTGGTATCGGTCACCCAAACCGCATAATTCATTGTCACAATTTCATGTTGATTAACTGAATTAAAAATTATGTCAAGGTCATCAAATATAGGCACAAGTAGGTGTGACGTCATAAACCCCCAAAATCGTGGGACCATGCAATTTAAAAATCACAGTTGTTTTTAATTAATTCATTTCATATTTTTCAATACGTTAAATAGACTTGCTATTAGAGTAATGTAAAACAATATTTAATTTAAATATTATAGAATATTCCTGTTAATAGTAAAAATTCAAATATTTTTCAATGAAAAAATAGAACAATTCAAATTATGAACAAGTAATCAAGTCTTATAAATGTGAAGAACAACATAGAATTGACTTTTATATTTTCAACCCGCCTCTGATTACAGCAAAAATTCTATGAATAACATGTGTATGTATGTACGGTTTTTTGTTTTGCAATAATCAATACTTGTGTATAAAATGGTTGCACCCCAATACAGGGTTGTAAAATAATTAACTTTACTATTGTGGCAATATAGGTCACATAACACTTTATTAAATTCGAATTTAACAAAATGTCGCAGTATATATAAGTGATTGATATGTTTTGTTGAATATCATGACAGTCTGAATAGATATTGAAAATGTTGTAATTCATTTTTGTGTGATTTATTGAAGCAAATTTGCAATATTTTCGTAATAAAATATATATATAAGTGGGGTTCCAAATTGTTATTAATTTCACTATTGTACAAAAAATGGACCAAACTTTCTATTATTTTTCAATTTAACGGAAAATTACATCTCTCAATAGAGTGGAATATTGAAATCTTTTTATTAAAGACAGGTTTCTGTTATATGATTTTATAACATAATTTATGTTCAATTTTTTAGCAAAATAATGTTATATATTTTTATATTTTCGAATGGTTTTGCAAACATTAACTTAATTAAAATACATGTGTATAAATATATAAAAATAGCTCTTGTATATTTCAGTATGTCTGAAAACAACGAAACAACCCCGGCCGCCGAGATGGCCGATTTGAAAATAGAAAATGGCTCAGTTACACAGGAAGCAGCCTCACCCTCTCCGACACCAGGATCTCCTGCTCCAGGATCCTTCAAGGACAGTTTCAAAGCTTTCTCAAAGTTCGGAGATTCCAAGTCAGACGGTAAACATATTACATTGTCACAAAGTGACAAATGGATGAAACAAGCCAAAGTTATCGACGGTAAGAAAATCACTACAACCGATACTGGAATCTATTTCAAGAAACTAAAATCTATGAAAGTCACCCTGGAAGATTACCAGAAATTCCTTGAAGATCTGGCGAAGAACAAGAAAGTGGATGTGGAAGATTTGAAAACTAAAATGGCCAATTGTGGTCAGCCTGGATTTACCGGAGTAGGAGTTAGTGTTTAGAGATTTTTAAATAATTTCTATAATGTTGGTAACAACAAATGCTATCTGTTGCAGGTAGCAAAGACCCCATCTGCCGTGGATCGACTTACAGATGTTTCAAAGTATACTGGATCTCATAAACAGAGGTTTGACGAATCAGGAAAAGGCAAGGGTATAGCGGGCCGTAAGGATCTAGTTGACAGTTCAGGTTATGTATCCGGTTATCAGAATAAAGATTCTTATAAATCACACTAGTCACACAACCATGAAATGATACAAATACTTTAAAATGAAAACAGGTCAGAGTCAAGAAGAATTATTATTAGCCAGTTATGAATCTACACACTTGTCAGAAATATCTTATCTTGACTGTACTAATTTTGTTGTTGGATTGTCCCATAATTATTATACCTATTTACTGTATCAAGAGCAATATTTATATACATATATGGTTTCAACATTGGTATGAAATGGTTGATTTATTTATATCTCTATTTGTTTGTAATATATTTAGATAGTACATTTACATGTATTTAATGTGAAAATGAATGCACCGTCCACAAAAACATAACAATACCTGTGAAGCCTAACCTGTACAGGGATCTATCTTGTAATATATAAGGACAAATGCAGGGACGGCCTTAATAAAAACTGGGGCCCGATTTGCATCATTTTGACGGGGCCCTCTAGAATTTAAATTTTTGTTCTGTCATTATTTCATCTCTAAATTTACGTCGTTAAAAATTCCTTATTATAAACACGATATTTTAAAATAAACGTTTTAACAAATTTTATGACATTTGACTTAAAATTTTTTTCCACTTATTTAAAATTACTTTTATAGTTTAAAAATTAGAAATGCGAGCGGTCCAATCAGCCTGAAACCGGCCCTGCATGTAGCTGTCCAGTAATAATATCTGTCATGTTATACAGAAACTATGTGTGCGGACCACAAATATTTATATAATATTTGGGACAATCCATTATTATTTTACGCATTTACCTTGCAATTACGAGCTTCGCAGTTTTAATATGTATTTTTCTATACAATTATGTAATTATTATTAATTATGCTGCCATAAAGCAGGTAAAAATATTCACCATGTATCTATCGTTGTACAAACATTAGCTGGGAACAATTCACAGATATTCAAATTGAAATTAACAAATAAATAACATATATTTATGAACCCAATCAATAAACTGCTGTATTAAATGGATGGAATTCTTAAAATGTACGTAGATATTTATGTAATGTATAGTAGTTAGTCGTGTAATATAATAATCGAGGTATATTATTATTTATGATATTGTTTCTAAATAAAGATTTTCTTCGTTCCAAATTTCTAATAAAAAGTTCTCTTTATATTTTATCGTATGTATATTGTATGTATATGTGTTATTGTTTTTATACATATTAAATATTTTAATATTAATTTTATCAAGTATGAATTTGTCTGTGTGATACATTTTGATTGTGAAGTATTTTTTGTAACCCTTGATAGATAATAATTCCGGCACAAAATTTAAAAATAAAAAATATGTTGCTTTCAACTTATTTGTATATATACAGTAATTTACCCCCAGCTCTTATCACTGTTAGTGGCATCTGTGGGTAACATTTTCAACTAAGAATTTCATTTTTGTGACATTTGCACCGGCAGGTTGTTTAAAATTGTTTTGTAGTTTGACTTAACCTAGAAAGTGCAGTGGCATATTTTATGTTTATAATTCAGAGAAATTTAATAAGAAAAATGAGTGTTTTTACACAGAAATTAACTCCAATTACTGGAAAAATGGAATGGGTAGTGCAAGATGAAAATTACGATTATCATCAAGAAATTGCAAGAAGTGCATTCGCTGACATGCTTCATGATACAGAAAGAAATCAGAAATATTATATGGCTATAAATGCGGCCATAAAGAAAATGCATTCGGAAAATAAGAGAGCAAATGTTCTAGATATTGGTACTGGTACTGGTTTGTTGTCAATGATGGCAGTAAAATGTGGTGCAGATTCAGTGACAGCATGTGAAGCATTTAAACCTGTAGCACAATGTGCTAAACAAATTATTAAAGCAAATGGATTTGCGGATAAAATAAAATTGATTGCTAAAAATTCCTTGGATTTAAAAGTTGGAAGTCTTGGAGATATGAAGCAAAGAGCTAACATTTTAGTCACTGAAGTATTTGATACAGAACTCATAGGTAGGTACACATAAATACAACTATCTACTTAATTTAATTCACTAAGAATTATATTGATCATTGCAGGTGAAGGTGCTATTGAAATTTTTGAGCACGCACACAAAGAATTACTAGAAAAAGATTGTATCGTAGTTCCGGATTCCGCTACTATTTACGCACAAGTGGTAGAAAGTCCGTTAGCGTTCGAGTGGCGTAAAATGAAATCTATAGTCGATACTGACGACGGATTCCCAATAATACAGATACCAGAATCAGTGCAGAAATGTGTCGGATCACCCGCCATTCATGACATTCAACTCAGCCAGTTTCCGGTGACACATTTTAAGACAATACTATCACCAACTCCAGTAATACGTTTTGATTGGTCGGGTAAAACTACATTTGTAAAAAAGCGCAACAATTTAGTTGTACAGAAAGCGGAACAAAATGGCACCGCACAAGTAGTGTTTATGTGGTGGGATTTAAATATGGATACTGAGGGGAAAATTATTTTAAGTTGTGCACCTTATTGGGCTCATCCAGATATCGAACATCATAGTAAAAATTCCAGTTCTCCGATCAAAGATTCGATTCCGTGGCGTGATCATTGGATGCAGGCAATTTATTTTCTACCGAACGAAATACAAGTATCGAAAGGACAAGAACTGACATTGTTAAGCAACCATGATGAATATTCACTCTGGTTTAACATAAAAGATAACTTAAAAGTAACAGATATTGATTTCGCTAAACCTTTGTGTCAGTGTGGATTACATTTTGTGTTCTCACGGACAAGAATCGGCCAGTTAAACGATTCAAGAAGAAACAAGAAATACCTGTCTGTGCTACGGAACAAAATCACACCAGACACTATTTGTTTATGCCTAAGTGAGGGTTCACTGTTGGGTTTAATTGCAGCTAAAATGGGTGCAAAGAAAGTGTACTGCGTATCGAATATGAATATGATTCAAGTTGCATTTGAAGATTTTGCAAAACAGAATGAAATAAAAGATAACGTTGTGTTTTTGGATGGTCTTGATGAAGTTGTGGAGAGGAAAGATGAGATAGCCGGTGTGAATCTTGTAATTGGGGAGCCATTTTTCGCGCCATCTTTATTGCCATGGCATAATTTACATTTTATGCATGCGATTAAAAAAGATTTGCACGGAATTTTACCAGCTGATGTTGCTGTCATGCCACATAGAGCTGTTGTGTATGCAATGGCTGTCAATTTTAATCATTTGCATAAAATCAAAACTAGTCTGAATATGTGTGAAGGATTTAATATGAAATTCTTTGATGAAATGATTCAAGTAAGTTAATTACAAATGTAGGTATAATATTTTTTTAAATTCTTTTTCACTAATTTTTAGATTTCAAGTGACAAAGCAGATGCCGCAGTGGAACCGCAGCCATTATGGGAATATACCGGAAGTGCAGTTTCTCTTCCTTTTGAAATTATGGAATTTAATATTGAATCATATAATCCACTTATTTCCAAGGAAGCAATGGGACAAGTTAAATTTCCTGAGTACGTGTACTTTGTTAAATACAAATCGATGTTTAGTTTCAGTGAAATTATTATATCTTAATCATTTAAGTTTCTTTTAAAAACGTAATATGATTCCATTGTCAAAAAGTATATAGTTTTATATTGCCATTAATAAATGTGTATTGTTCATTTTTGAAGGGACGGTACATTGAATGGAATAGCAGTTTGGATAGACTGGTATTTAGATGATTCACCGAAAAATAAAGTTACAACAGGACCAGTCATACCGCCTGACATTAATCAGGAAATTAAATGGGACATGTACACAAGGCAAGGAGTCTACTTGCTTCGAGATCCAGTCAGCATAAAACAGAATGATATTTTACATTACACAGTGTTCTTTAGTACACAGGATGATAAATTCGAATTTAGGTTAAACGGAAAATCTATTTAATTCTATGCAACATAAAACTGTTAATATATAATTCAATGCTTTCATAATTTTATATTGAACACCTTTTTTTTGTATTGTTATTTACATCGCGTGCTAATAATTACGTTTGATCATGTAATGAAAATATTTTTTGTATGAGTATATTTTCAAATAAATTTATACACATTATTGTGTCAGTTGTGTTTGATCAATACTGCATTATTTTTCAGTGTTTTCAAGTGAGAACGAAAGTGAAACACGTGAGTATGCAACAAACGTATATATGCATATATAAATAATTTATTTATGCTTTAGGTAATGTTTATTTATTTAATAACTTATTCAACAGTAGTTTAAAATAGCTGTATAGTTACTCCTTACAATTGCAAGTGTTTGTATTTTTTTATTTTGTCTAAGATATTTTCAATTCCATCAAACATGCTATTTTTCACATGGAAATTAGTCTAATATTTGTTTCGAAACTTGTGCATGAATAAAAATAACGTGTTGAAGTGTTGCATTACATATTAATAGTGTAGCAGAAAAGATAGTACACTGTTATCGAGAAGGCTGTGACAATAATAGTAAAATTAGATTTTATTGTTAGTTGCTATAGAGGCACTGCATGTAAAATGACATGACAGATGCATTTACAAGATTTTATAAAATTAAGAAGTACATAATACAAATAGGTAAGTAGATATTATTTAATATTGTAATTTTATTGCATTCTTGTATATATTAGAACTAGATTGATGTATTCATAAAAATATTTTCATTCAGCATTCATATTTCGAATTGAAATTCAACTAAAATATATTGCTTTTAATTCCGGTTATAGGTACCAAATACTTTATGTAAAACATATAAATAGAATTGATTTTACGAAATGTAAAATTTAAACCTAGTATTGATAAATAATTTGCATATTGTATGTACCTATATGATATATATTTGTTTGCCATTACAATTTATTGTAGGTTGAGTTGCAGAATTGTGTTACGAGGCAATATGAGACAATCTGTAATCACTTTAGAGAAACCCATACCTCATGTATCGCTGTCAGATTGGCATTCACGGTTACGGGAACTACAGCAAACAGCTCAAACTCGACGTGATGACGCGCATAGCTTGCGACATAACTGCAGACAACTTAGAAACGAAACAAATATTCGTACCCAATGGGACACATACCACAACAATGCAAGATTAGCAGATAGGTACGTCTCTGTATTATTTTACTTTCAATAATCATTAAAAATACGTTTCATTTCTATCTGTACGCGTGTAGGTTAGTTTCATTTAAATTCACGTTGAACACAGTATTATAATATTTTTAAATATGTGTTTATAAATAACACTGTTTCATATACAGAGTGATAGAGGTGAATCGATGGCGGGAAACATTACTAGCTTGTCGAGAGCGATTGGACAGAGAATTCGGTCTGCTAAAGGAAGAAAAAACAGAAACGGAAAGAGAACTAGATGCACTAGGGATTTTCATAAGTGTTGTATCCGAGTGTATTGGTATGCGTGATTCACGGCTGGGCTCCGAAATAACATATGATGACGGTGATACAGAACTAAAGAAGGTAAGATTTATGTCTACATTATCAACAGTGCCTATACTGAACAAACTGTATGAAATCATTTTAATAGGATCCCATTTTTAATTAAATTACCCGAAACTATTTTGCACTGTCATACTTTTTAAAATATAATTACGAAATTTTGCAAAATAAACATTTTTCATTTTCAAAAGCTCTACTGAATTTATATCTAGTGTTAACGAAGTTTCTTTCATTTCTATAGGAATTATGTGTTCTTGAAGATGTAAAGAAAATGCTGATGGACAGATGTCAAGCTTCTTGGGAGAAACTAAATCGATTACAAGAAGTACGCTTCAAATTGACACTTGAAATTGATAATAAAGAAGAATCCGTTGAAATAGACAAAGATCAATTGAGTCTTGATAAAAATTGTGCGAATACAAGTTTCAAACTTGATGCATTGCGTACTCCAAAAAAGTGAGTGTCTGCAATAATGTATGTTTTATAAATATCTAAAGGAAAACATGTGTGCTTTCAGTTCAGTTCCATATGAAACGTGGCTGGAGCATTGTCGGTATATAAAGATATTAGCGGATAATGAACTGGCTGATACATACAAACTACGGGAAGCTTTATTTGTCTGTCGTGAAAAGGCAAGAAATGATATGCGAGCACAAAGAGACAGTACTGATTTTACACTGCGCAAACGTATTTATGAAACACAGAAATCCAGAAATGAACTTCAGTGGCAACAACTCAAAGTATAGTATACATGAACTATTTGACAATCATAGTTTGAACGTAATATTTGTCCTTAAAATATTACAGATGCGTGAAGAAATGGATAAACTTAAGAAAGAAATTCAAACACTTGAAGATTCAGTACATTCAAAAACGGATGCTCAAAAATTAGCAGAAACTAGATTAGAAAATCGCTATATGAGAACAGGACCTGAAAATTGTCTGGATGAGCCTGAAATTGGACTGAAAGATGAAGTGCTCCAACTTCGACAGACTATTAAAGATATACGAGATCAAATAAATTGTGCCAAGTATGTACACATTTATTTTCTATAAAAATTGTATCTCCTTTTGACATATTAACATCTTTTTAAACAACTTAGGCCCTAGATTATTATTTTTAAAATTCTTGTTTAAAAATACTACGTAATACTAACTAGAGTAATTAATTTGGTATATTTAAATTGCACAGCAGAATACGATATTTACGAACTAAAATAGTATCTGTCATATTTAAATACAGTTACTGTGTAACTGTGTTTTGCAATCACTAATAAAATAATTATATTTTAGAACTACTTACAATGCATTAGAAGAACAACAGGTCCGTATCGATCGAGATCTTGATAATAAGAGACATTCGTTGATGACAGATGTACGATGTCTTGATTTAAGAATTCGATTACGCACTGATCAGTTTGCTGATCCAGCGTCTCAAACGGATCGCAATATAAAACTGACAAGAATGGAAGAAGAAATACCACCGACATAACAGCTTAAATTTACAAATTACGTAGTCACTTATAGAAAGCATTATACAAATTATCCATTGCATAATATCGTAACAAATGTAACTGCCATTAAAATTGTACTGTTAATAAATAACAATTAATATTTCATTATCTTGTTAATTATCTACTTATTAAATGGTGTGGTTTCATAATAGAAATACGAAAGTCAGTCAGGTTAGAAATAAAGATTCCGACAAGTGCTGTCAGAATTGTTATTTATTTCAAATTTAAATATTTTAAACACAAATAAAATAATAGTTAATTT
>JAGJTL010000025.1:816760-833079 GCA_022063505.1 Calosoma granatense
AAATATTGGTAGTACTACTTTTTGTCTGGTAACGAAGCATGCGCTTTTGCATTAGTTAAGCCGGGAACGGCGTCGTGTTTCTCATTTTTGTGAAATATTTGTATAAATTATTGTCTGTCTAGCACGAAATGAATTAAAATACATTTGAAGACATTCCATTCGATCGTTGTAAATAACAATGGAGTCGAATGAAAGTAGTAAGATCTTTAGCACTGTGCTATCTGCAGAAGAATGGTCACAAGTGCCATCAGAAATAGCAAAGAAATTAGAAGCATTCGCAGAAGAAAAATTTGAGGAACTTATAACGTCCAAAGCACTTTATGAAACCAAGAAAGCGGAGACTGGTAAGCTATACAAGTATTTCTGTTGTTTTAAAAACGCTATTAATGTTTGGAAAAAATATGGGTTATGCGTTATGACTATTGCTTCTTGCTGATAAACACAGATGAAAGATGCAATGTTTACCTGCAAACTATACTAGCAGTAATTTTAATACCTCTTTTAATAACCATAAAAGAATTAGTAGCATTATTTATTAGCTGAATTGTGGTTCAAATTTCACATATATGAAATCATGAACTGTTGATTGCTGTATTCAACCAACTATTCATACGATTGGAATATTAATTTATGTTAGCGAGTCGGATATATTGTGCATAATATGTTGTTGTTACTAGAAATCTGGTATGCTTATCTTACATATTATGAAATTAACATTCCTTAATAATCAATTTGAAATACAATCCCGGGATAGAAAAATCCTACTTGTATTGAAGAAAATTGCTAGAAAAATATGACGAACTATACTGTTGTGACAGATGCAGTGACATTATGATGAATAATACTACAACATTCAGCATGTTAAACCTATTTAATTAACACAATACAAAATGCACGTACGATTTTCTTGCACTGTGTAACTGAATTTAGTGTAATGGTTTATAAATAAGTTATTCATCATTCAATTACTCATTAAATCAAATCAAATCTATAATTATTGTTTTATTACAGAGCAAAATTTGCAAACCTTAGAAAACGAATTAACTGATTTCAAAAGTAAATATGAAGATAGCCAGGGCAAACTTGATGTTGCAACTAAAACAATTACTGAACTTGAATCGCAGATATCTTTGTGTACTGCGGAGGTGTCAAAACTGCAGGAGACATGTAATCGTTTGGAAAGTACTACGGCTGAATTCCGTCGTCAACGTGATTCTGCCATTGATGAACGGGATAACCTCACAAAAATGTTAGAACGGCGAAATGCTGAAATAGAACGGTTACAGGCAGATACCTCGATGTTGTGTAGTCAGTTGAATGCAGCTGTCAATGCTAAATGCGAAGCACTGGCTAAATCAGAAGAAGTGTCCAGTATGAAAACTACATTGGAGTACAAGGAAAGGCACATGGAACAAGAGAAAGTATTCTTAAACAATCAAATCAAAAACCTGACCGAAGACTTGAATAAACGTGCTGCCGAACTACAAAACTTACGACATGAACATACAACTCGATTGATCTTGTTAGAAACAAAATTGTCTAAGAAATCCGAAGAACTGCGCATTGCTACTGAAAATATTACTTCCTTAACAGCTAACAACAAGACTCTGGTGGCCAAAGCTGAAGAACTGAACGAGAAAATGAAGAAACAACGTGATGATGAAATTAAACTTCAAGAATCGTTTAATAATGAACTGTTGGCACAAACCCGTCTCGCTGAACTGTACAAAGGTCAGAATGAAGAGAACAATGCTCAAGTTGAAGAACTGAAGAAAGGTATTTCCGAATTACAAAACCTATTACGCAACGCTTCCGATCAGTATGGAGAACTGGAGACGAAATTCAAAGAAGCAGAAATGGAACATGATGAAATACTGTCAAAGAAGAACGAATGTATTGTAATGTTGAAGAAAGAACTGGACACGGCTAACGAAATGTTGAAAGCAGCCAAGGAAGAGAGTTTACATCGTGAAATTGAGATTTTATCTCCAACAGCAGCAACAGCGGGTAGAATACTCAAATCAGGTCCATCTATCACTCAGATATATTCACAATTAGTTACGGCCACGGATGAATTGCATATGGAGAAAGAAGAAAATCGTAGACTGAATTCGTACATTGAGAAGATTGTTCAAGAGTTTGAAGATAAAACACCGATGTTACAGAAAGAGAGGGAGGATTATGAACAAGCGCTGGAGACAATTGCTGAACTAACGAAACACAATGAGAATATGATTGTGGAATGTCACCGACTTCGAGATGAATGTTCCGATGCAAAGAAATCAGAGAGCCGTGCATTGAGGGAGAATGATAGAATGAAGAAGGAGATCATTGATTTATCTAGACAGGTATGTGTCATAAACTTACTTTTACTTTCTTATACATAGTATAAAAAGAAAATATTGTTTGTTTTAAAATTTAACGGTATGATTTTTCTTGAACTGAAATACATTATGCAAAACAAACGTTGATTCTATAATAGATATTTGTAAATAATTTTCTCAATAAATATTTGTTAGTAATCTTATTATGCAAGTTGACACTAACTATAATTAATATTTGTGAATGTTTCAGGTTTGTTTTTTATTGAAAGAAGTCGAAGCAAGTCGAACTGCTTCGACTCTGAGTCCGGATCGTGATATGTCAATGTCGGACAGTGTCAGTTCAGCGGATATTATCTCTAAGAAGTTAGTTACTTTCAGCGATATTCAAGAACTGCAGGCCACCAACCAGAAATTACTAGCCCTGGTACGTGAACTCAGTTCTAAACAAGAGGAAGCCGAATGCCTGGACATAGCGGGTATCGTTGCATTAAAAGAAAAAGTCAATACAATGCGTGAGAGTCAAGCACAGATGCTTGTGGCACAAGAACGCCAGAACCGAATGTTAGAGAATGCAATAAAACAACGTGACACATATCGCGCTCTCTGCCAGAAATCACTGAAACTGCCATTAGATGATGATTTGATACCAATGGACCAATCATCCAGTACCGAAAGTGAAATACAGAACCAGAAGAACACCGTAGATCCCGAGAAGGAAAAGAAAATAAAAGAACTCGAAGAGAAATTAGTAGAACAGAAGAAAGAACTGGATCAACTGAAAGAAGAATATGAGACTTATAAAAAAGAGAAATGTGCCAATGAAAAGATATTGGTTGAACAAGTTGAACAACTGCGCAAAGATCATCGTGACCTCACACAGGCCAATTGCAAATTAACCTCCCTATCCGAATACAATGAGGAGAGGTTCAAAATTTTAAAACAGAACACTGAAGTGTATAAAAACCAGATAAATGCTTTGGAAGAAAAGAACAAGACATATAATTCGACTATAATTAAACACGAACAATCGATTATGCATCTGAAAGATGAAGCTTTGAATGCTCAAACTAAATGGTCTCGTGCAGAAGTCGCTTTGCAGAATATACAACAAGAGTGTCGATTACTACGTGATTCTGAAGCACGTTTACTTAAAGAGAAAGAAATTATCAATAGAGAAAGTAAAGGACAAAGTTTGTTACTCAACAATCTGGAGTTGATCAAAGCTAGTTTGGAACGAAGTGAAGCCGAGGGCAAAATGAGACTTGAAACTCGCTTGGATGAATCAATGCGTGAATGTTCTGCTCTACGTCGTAGACTGCAAGAAGAACAAGACAAATTCCGTGAGTTGAGCAACCATTTAGAACGACAGACACAAAACGCTCAACAACGAATGGAAGAAGAAAAGCAACAAGCGGATCATTTGAGAGAAGAATTGAGCAAGGCCCGTGACGAATTGTCTAATAAGTCGACACAGATTGAAGAACTTTCAAAGAAAATCAAAAACTCCATGTTGCTAACACGACCAGGAACTGATGAACAACGAACTAAAGAAATTGAAAGACAGTTACGCGAAAGTCAGGACGAAATTCAGTCTCTGAAACAACAGTTAGCTTTGTCTAAAGAGAACATTACTCAGTATTGCAATATATCTGAATGTGCTGAGAAAGAATTGAAAGAGGAACATGATAGACACTTGCAGTTCAAACAAACTGCCGAGGCTCAACTTCAAGAGAACACCAGTCTCATTGCTAATTTGAAAGATAAAGTTGCAGAACTGGAAACTGAATTATCGCTACAGTCATCTGGACAAGCGGAGACTACGATTGAATTGAAGAGTCAACTGGCGAAGATTCGTGAAGAATTACAAGTTGCGAATGAAGAACTTACAATTGCCAAGGAGAATTTAGAATCTGCAAGAAACGAAGTTAAATCCCTTTCGGAGTCGGTTCAAATCGCTGAAGATAAGTATGCTCGTGAAATGATGCTACATTCTACAGATCTTCAAGCTTTGGCTACACTGAAAGAAGAACTGACTAGAGTATCGAGTGAATTGAACGAAATCAGACATGAAAAGGAACAAGCAGTGGAAACTCTGAATTTGAACAAAGCTGGCTGGGAAGAACGAGAAAAGTTACTTCAAAACGAAAAAGACGAAATAGCCAAACGGCTCAAAGATTTGGATGCACAGAACAGTGTCCTTCACGATCAGATTCAAGCATTAAGTACACAATTATCTGTACTGCACGCTCAACAATCAGATACATCATTGAACCAGTCTCTGGGAGATACTTCGTTCAATAGATCTCTTACAGAAGATGAAGTAAAATCATCTGAACAATTACTTCAAATTATTAAATACCTCCGTAAAGAAAAAGACCTGGCCATAACTAAATTCGAAGTATTGCAAGCTGAGAATTTACGTTTGAAATCGCAATACGAAATGACAGATAAAGAGCTGAAAGAAACAAGAAATGCTCTAGTTAAAGAACGTGAAGGTTCTGAGGCTTCAATGGTAACAGCCGCTAAACATTCTGAAGTTCTGCGTAAAGTAGAGACATTGAATGCTATCACGGATAGTAATAAAATCTTGCGAGATGAGCGCGACACACTTAAAATGCAACTACGTGAATTGACTACACGCGCCAGCAGTTTAGAAGAACAATTGGCTCCACTACAGGATAAGAACCGTGAGTTGGCTGTGAAAGCTGACTCAACTATTTCCGAGAATCAAGCATTGCGCGCCGAAGCAACTAGATGGCGACAGAGAGCGAATGTGTTGATAGAAAAGGCAAATAAAATTAGTCCAGAGGACTGGCGTAAGTTGCAGAATGAACGAGAAGGACTTGCTAAAATGTTAACAGCTGAAAAAGAAGCGCACAGACGAGTGATGGAAGAATGTAATAATGTGAAACAAGAAAAGTCCCGATTGGAGGATCAAATCAGTAACTTGTCATTACAGAATAGAAATCAAGCGAAGGAACTTAAACGTTTGAACGATGAACTAAACAACATCAAACAGCAAGTGTCACGATTAAGTCAAGAAGTTATAGAAGCAAGGGAAATTGCAGCTCAACGCACGGATGAGAACACAAAGATCACTGAAGATCTTGCTTCTAAGGATGTCATGCTAACGGACATTCGAGCCAAGGAAACACAAGTGAGAAAAATCGCTAAGAAATACAAAACGCAGTACGAAGAACTAGCAAAGGCAATGGAAGAGGAAAAGAAGAAGAATGAGGAGAAAGCACAAGCCAGTACAAGTGCAGAAGTTCCGGCAGAAGTACAGGAAACATACAGGGAAGAAGGAAGACGTGAATTAGAACAGAGAATTATAGAACTAGAGAAACAACATAATGATAAATTAAATGAATTAACAGTACAAGTAACTTCCTCGGCTGAGGAGAACGAGAATTTGAAGAAAGAGAACAGTGTATTGAAGACAAATGAAAGTGAGAAAGATGAAAGGACGAAATTAGTGCTGAAGGCAGCCAAAATGAAGATAACTGAATTAACTGAAGAAAGGAATAAAGTGCGACGTGACTTGAGTGAACTGAGGAGTCGATATGAAAGTAGCGATCAGAATAAGGATGATGCTCGCGTCGCCAGGCTGGAGAAAGAGAAAAATGACGCCATAGCAGAGAGACAACAAGAGAGAGAACGTTTCACGCGTGAGATTGAAACGCTGAATCAAAGAATTAATCAGTTACAACGTCAGCTAGGATTGCCACCGGCGTCAAAACCGTCAACAAGTTCAGGATCTTCAGAGAAATCAGGTTCAGATCCACCCACAGCGAATATCAAACCTATGACAGGTAAGAACACATGTGTCATATAAATAATACTTTATAAAATATCTTCCATTTCAGTAATAGCATGAATTTTGAACATATGCCTTCAAGCATTGTTATATAAAACTATTATAATTTAAAGTAAAAGTATAAACAATTATATTAAACATTGTTTTACTAATTTAGGCCACTCTAATTCGCAACAACAAAGCGCCACAGTAATGCCGTGGCGTGGAAGTGAAACTCCATTCGCTAGTATCCGGCCTATGTCCCAACTGCGCACTGTAACAGTGTTGCCAACCAGTCAAAACTCGGGCAGTTCTAGTCCGAGTACAGCTGTGCTGGTGCCACCGCAACAACAGATTGTACACACTACAGGAAACAGTTCGATTGAGGTTATGTCATCCAGTCCAACTAGCTCACATACAGATTATATGCCTGCTACTAGCTCAGCAAGTCCTGCAGTTGCACCGATCCGCCAGGTGGCAGTACCACCAACACAACAAGCTACTATAGGTAAACTATACAAGTATTCCATCTGTAGTAAATTTTAATATAACCCGCTTTAACCTCTGGTAAAACATGAATATTTTCTATGTGTTTCTTTGCTTCTGTAAAAGGCATGAGCAGTCGTGAAGACCCACCTTCAGCAGCGGAATCAACACAAGATATGGAATCCGAGACAGAGAACCAACAACCAGTGATGCAACAACAACAACAAGCTGTTGCTATGGTTTTACCACGCGTTGAACAACAGTCTAGCAGTTCTCAAACACAGAATGTGGAACAGAGTACAAGTACATCGGTAGCTGTTGTTGCTAGCAGTCAGCAGGCGAGCAGTTCAAATACTGTTACAACTACACAAGCCGGACACAAACGACCGCGAGAAACTGAAGGAGACAGCTCAACGGGCGGGCAGAGCGATGAGCAGTCTAAAATTCAACAACAAACCAAACGTACAAGGACACAGGTAAAACATACATGTATATATTATACATTATTTTATGTGTTATTGAAAATTCTATACACTTGAAATAAAAAATTACTTAAATGTGATTATTCTGATGTATGTGTCATGACTGGGTTATTATAAAGTGTCAATGTGTACTTCTAGTAGTTAATTTTATATTATTCAGGTTGCATCCCAGGAAGTTTTTCAAGTTGGTGTAACTGAATCTGGCGTGGAAGTGGAATATCAAGTACCCACTAGTTCTCAGCGTGACCAAGAGGACGATGTTGTTATCGTACTGTCAGAAGATGAGGGTGATGGTCCGGATGAGGGCGAGGGTGACGGTGGTGAAGGTGAAGAGGAAGGTATGATTGTAATGGAAGCAGATGATGATGCTCCTTTTGAAGAAAGCGCGGATGGAGATGGTGATGGTTATGAGATGGAAGCATACGAACAGGTAAAATAAATTTTGCATTAAATATCAACATAATATGCTGTCTTTCATCAAATATCAACATAAAATACTGCCTGTCGTCAAGACTTCAGAAGAATTATTATAATATACCTTCTTAGTAAATATTATAAATATTACCAAATATGAAAACACTGGAAAAGTTGATTATTTCAATCTCTATTCGATACTTTATTATTTCCAGGAACAAGAACTCCCTTACGATGACGCAGACTGTCACGAAATGGAAGATTCTGAACCAGCAGGTGATGCCGATGATCCTAATAACGAAGTAGAAATCATAGATGACAGCAGTGAAGTGCCCAATCAGAGTGGATCCAGTTCTAGCGTATCAGCTGCGCCGGAACAGAGCGGAGTGGGCGGATCTAATGGTGAGGGGCGTGCCAGCGAGCGCGAGGGAACCAGTGGTGTGAACGTTGCGCAGACGCAGTCTGGCGCTCCGCAATCAGAAGCTATTAGCAGTGGGAGTGAAGGTAAATAAGTCTAATATTCTGTTGCAACGTTGCAGTGTTTCTTTTCAGCAAATTGCTAAATATGAATGGAAGATATGTTATCGTGTTATATTTGTTTGTCTTCTAGGTACTTCAGGTGTTACTCTGAGTCAAGCTGCACCATCTATGGCAATGTTTCCTCGTAACCGAAACGTGACACCGTTATCCCGGCAACAGCAGTCACATCTTTTGTTACCGCATGGATTCGAAGAGATCGGTGACGATGGCATAGTACCGAGCACACCTACATTGTATGTACCTAGGCGTACGGATGGTTTTGGTGAAGCAGTCAGCTCACCGCATGTTCCTAGTGGTCGGTTCACATTCAGTGATACAGCGGCAGCAGCACCACGTGGTGCTGGTATCGCACAAGTCGCTAGCGAAGGTATAGATGACACCAGGGTAGATCTGTCACAACTGGATGATACAGGTTAGTTTTCAAATTTAATGGAATTTGAGTAAATCACAGCAGATAGTAAAATAAAGGGTCTGCTACCACAGTAATGGGAAAGGCGTGATGTTATGTATGTATACCAAATAGTACATACAGGGTGCCCATAAAAAAATGCATTTTTAATTTCTAAACAACTTTTTCAAATACATTTTTCCTCTAAAATGCACTGGGAAAAATATTTTCCATACATGAAAAAAATTAACCCGTAAATTGCTATGTTCGGTTTTTTTTATGGGCACCCCCTGTATATTCTAAGTACTGAAGAATATTAATAAATTTTAAACTTAACGAGGGTTTATATTTATTTCATGATAGTTATTAATTGGAAATAAATAATTCTGTGTAAGTTTTTGTGTTTTATGACAAAAAACAAAATAGATTACATTGTAGTACATAGGGATTTTGTAATAACTGCGAGTAATGTTTAATAAAATATAATGCGTGTTACAGGCACAGGTCGTAGTGTGCCAAGCACTCCCTTACAGGTGTCCCCACAGGGAGAACAGACTAACACAGAGGGTAATGCAGAAATAGCCCCCAGTGTAGAAGAACAAATATCTGAACAGATTGAACCAACACCAGCCGACGGTAAGTAAATAAATGCATAATTCTACATCACCAGCAAATTGTAACTCTCTTTGTAATTTTTATAATTAAATATACCAAACATTAAACATCTGTTTTATTTATTAATAGTTAAATTATAATATCAAGTATTTGTGTTAACAATATTTAAAGTGTGTTTACACTCTTATACATAGTATAAAAAGAAAGTATTGTATTTACTTGATGTTATTCCGAGAGCATATATAAGGTTTTGTACATTATTTTAAATGGAAATAACATTGATAAATACTACATGACATTATTTTTAATGTATACTTAGATGTACCCGCTATAACAGTAACAGCAGCAGGTGACGAAGCAGAAACGTCCAATCAGGAAACAGACAGCAGCGCACCAGGCGGCGACGGTCCGCCTGAAAGTGTAGCCGGTACAAGTTCAGTGGGCGGTACTACAGAAGGAAACTCCGCCCACCGTTCCGCCTCAGCCAGTGGCAATGCTGAGGGACAGGATGAAAGTGAAGACCTGCTAGAAGGTGAAGAAGGAACAGACGGTGTTAGTTCAGAAGGTGAAAAAGCACAAGCCGTTGAAGAAACAGAGGTAAGCACAAAATAAACTGTGATTGGCAGTTTGCATAATTTTTATTGTTATTCCGTCGTTTAATGATTTATGTCATGATTTTGTACGAGCGTGTTTTATAATTATTTTGAATGATGGTGAATTATGATATAAAGTGTTTGGGAAAATTTATAAAATTAAAACCTATTCATTTTTATCTCTTACCTCGAGAATAAAATGTCATAATGCACTGTCAATATTCATATCAAATAATAATTTTATGTTCCTAGTATATTGTTTGTTAATTTTAATGTCTGTTTCACTTGTTAAATATTTTCTAAAAAAAAAATGTTGGCTAACTTCTTTTATTTGTTGGTAAATAAACAATAGATATCTAATATGTTTCTCATTTCAATTCCAATACGTTTCACAATTTTATTTCTCTTTTACTCTTCAATCTAAAGCTACAACTAAACTCGTATTATTTCGCTAATTATTTAACACAGGGTGTGGAAACTAAATGAATTTGTGGAAATAAATAACTTTCATTCAATAATTTATTGTGTTTACAATTCGTGTTTCGTTATGTCGTGTTAGATTGAGGAAGGTCGCGAAGCCGAGGCAAGTGAATCGCCCAGTAGTAACACGCGTTCAAGGTCACATGGACGGGGCGTGGCCACAGCGCGCAGGTCCAGTCGTATCTCGTTCCGCAGTCATACGTCACATCGGCCTACACCAATCGTATGGAATCCGGGCGAGGGCTCGCCTAGAAGCGGACCAACCGGCAGCCAGCAACAAGGTACGTCATCATTCTGTTCAAACGAACAATATATTTAAAAGTTGCAGTGAATTAAAATTTAAATGATGTGTGCTGCTGTATGGAATAAGCTAAGCAATATGAACACGCGGGTTAGTTTGTGCATAATATGTACATATAATATACTTTCTAGAGAATATTGAAATGTTTATTAGTTTCCGTAATACATTTCAGTGTTTTCCATTCTCTTACTATTGTTACATATTATTAAAACAAAGTAATAATATATTTAATATGTCAGTGAACTATGACAAAGTAAAGGAAGAAACAATTATATATTTGCCATTTTGATATATTGTTTCATGGTCAGATGTAACAGCTGGTAATCGAGGTCGTGGTATAATGTCAGAACGAGGTAATTTCGCTACAAGACACCGAGCACGACGCATGCGCCAACTGCGTGGCCCCTTTGGAAGATTCTGATTTAGGTTGAAAAGGTTGCATTCCATTCGCAGTAGTGTTCTACTATTGGGTTTATGATAAATCATACATAATACATAGTGTAACATTAGTTTAAAGTGTCCACATACATAATATCATCTGTATTTTCTCGTCATTTTACTTCTAATTAACTATGATTATTTTACAAACGCAAATGCACTGGACTATATATATATATATGCTAGGTGCTTTAGTTCCCTAATCAAATATTTCAGGATAATAATTTTTTTTCCTATTTATATCTGTGTAGTTGTATATTTGTTAAGCTAGTAGTTGGTGTTCTTTATAAGACTTTTTTTTATTGCGAAAACTTAACAGTTTTTTTTATTTACTAATTTCGCTTTTGTCTACAGGAAAAATAAAACACAGATAAAAATATTTTTGTTTTATATAAAATATGTTTCCTATAGTGTATTTTTTTTTGTTTGAAATACAAATATTTGACAAAAACAGTGCGTATTATTTATATTAAAAAGATTATTGATATTAATTCGTATTTTTTTCATTGGCATTATAAATTATAAACGTACGTATGTATGTACAACTGGGCTATATACGTATGGATATTAATTAAATATTTACATAACTTTAGTAATAATCTTATTTAAGTAATTTAATGAAACCGGTCATAATTTTTATTCGTTGTGTAACGTTTTTTTTTCATGCTATGAAACGAAATCGACTAACGTCATTTGTTTTTAACACACAGTTGTACGCACAAGTAAATGAATTTATAAACTCATACGAAAATATGCCGAAGAATAATGGAAATAGATATTTTGGATAATTTACAAGTGATAAAGCAAATAGTGAAATAGTTTATTCAAGTGGAAATATTAATTCAAACACAGTAAGTAACTGAATTGTTTATTTTAGTAGCAATAGATGATAATTTATGACATCAAACTGTGAATTATAACATAGGTACTGGTTTAACAAACATATATCGAATATTATTTTGTATTTTGAACACATGTTCAAGTATATAGATAACTATAGTAAAACATTGTAAACAGGGCTATTTTTGTATGGAAAAAGGTTTGGGAACGCATATAAAATGAGACATGTTCTAACAATGAAATATTTAGTGTAATATGGCAACAATTATAAAGAGAATTGCTTTTTCCTAAGACACCTCAGAAAATAGCCCTGAATGTAGTAGATAGTAATACCGTAGTATTTGTATTTGTCGGCTACCGTTGAACATTACTAGTTTAAAACTTAATAGATACATGTAGTGTTAGTATATAAATATGTACGAAATAAATACAAATAAATTATATAGTGTAATATGTATCACAATGCGATTCGTAATCAGTGGACTAGTATTTAACATTCATTCTTATTGACTAGTAGTCTGCACATAATAATTAATTTGTCTATACAAAGGCACACAGTGATTACGGAACAAGTCAATAAATATATTCAGATTCATATCAGTAACGAGTACGGCTAATGCAACACATTAATAGTTTTAAAGTACTGATGGCCGAATATAAATAAAATAAATAATACTCAAAACAGACGCAGAAGTAACGCTCAGTGCTGTTAATGGTGACACAATGTTATACAACATACATTAAACAATAATCTAAAGTGATGTATAAATACACTATATGAAAATCATTCACACATTGCACAGTCACGTAATACTTGGAAGAATTAGAATACTAGCCGTCATTATAGATTAAACGTAGAATATATGAATACAGAATTAGAATAAAATAATGAACATTGTATTGGTTTGACTGTATACGACGACAGCAGTGTATAAGGTCATAAGACATTTCATTGTCAAATACTGAATATTAAAATAAGGTTAGGTTTGACTATATATGACAGCAGTGTGTAAGCTGAAGTTTGCAACACATTTCATTGTCAAATACTAAATATTAAAACAAAATTACACCCTACTGATATGTCATATGTCAATTCAATGTTGTTGCTACCGAGTTTTAGCAAAATTGTGTTCATAATAATAAGTAAATAATACTCAATTGATATAGATAAAAATAGTAACAAATAATAAATAAACAACACACCCTAACAAAATCAGACTGTAACCATTTTGGGATGATTGTCCAGAGGCAATTTCCAACTGAACTGGAATCACTTCGAGCCAGTGGAATCTAGAATATTTGCCGATTTCATTTAGCTATTTCCATATTAGTTCTGCGTACATCCAAATTACCGTTTTGGTTGTTCATTTCGTGGCACGCAGGCGCACCGTGTATGATTGTATGTGGTGACATTTTTAAAGGATTTGCCTGAGATTCCTTGTAGCTGGAAGGTGAGTGTTATGGGTTCTGTACTGGCGACAGAACATATCTCATTGTTACGAACTAAGCAACATCCAGACTGTTCATCGCATCTGTAAATAAAATATTGTATGAATATAGCTGCATACATACAGTAAGCATTGCGGGTTGTGTGCAATACACTAGTGTTATGGTGGTTGCCTACATTACAGCGTCAAGTATTTCAAGTAAATCAGCATTCTGTTTCTGTGTAAACAAAGGTGTGTTCGGGAATTTGAGGGTCATTACTGCTAAATATAAACTTAAATAACGCTTTTTTCAATGTGTTTTAAAACTGGTAAATATAATAAATAGACGTATACATTTAAGATATTCATGAGTGAAGAAAATAATGTTAGTTTACGATTTTACCTATGGAGCACGGCGAAGGCTGGCATAATTCTATCCCCTGTTCCTATTTGATCTTTAAGTAACGTCTCAGCTAACACGGCGCGTGGTTGTGGTTCTTTGCATTTGAAACTGCTGGCACTTTTGAAGTTGTGTTTCCAAGCATTTTCCGCGTCGCTAGCGGAAGACTGCGCACAGACGCTAGCGATTATCAAGATAGCGAAGACAACGTTTGACTTAAACATTGTGGTTTTAGCTGTAACAAATAACATAAACGGAATTAATTATTAGTGAAATGATTTTCATTAAATTTCTACAGTATATAATCTAAAAATAGAAACTACGCATCAACAAACATATACGTTTAGTTCTGTTCTATTGACAGTTAGTGAAAATTGAAGTGTTTGTGATTATTTTCTTTCTTATACCAATATTAATGTGCTGTGTTGTGAAGAAAACGTCTTATCTTGTTTGAAGCTTGTGTTACAACTGTATTTGCTAAGGTAATTCCCTTATTACAAATTGTTTTCCTTATAAGAATATTAATATGTCATGTGATTTTTTCTATTCAAGTACATCTTACACATGTGTGTGAGTCTGCACACACACACACACACACACATGCGTGTGAATGAGTAACACACACATGCACTGTATGTGTGCGTGTGTGTGGGTTACTTGGCAATAGTGAACATAAATTTAAATTATTTTGAAGGTCGGTTTGCTATCGAGCGCCATATAATTATTAGTATTTTACAATCTTAACCAAACTAATTCACAATACAATGTGTACATACAGACAGTGTCATATTACTAATGGAAAATAATTTTAATCTTAAGATGAAAATAAATTAAAGTAATTTAAATTTATCGTGCGTTATGTTATGCTTTTAAAGAATAATATGACATTTGGAAAATATAGTTAGATATGAAATAGATTACGGACAAGTTAGAAGATAAACTGTAAAAACGGAAGTGGGATGATATTTTTTATTATTTACTCTGAACTTGATAACCCGCTGTTATCTTAACAAATAGGTAATCTTGTTTAATGACATTCATTGTCTGATACAGTGATTATATGAAAAAATGTTATTATAAATTTTTTTTTCATAAACCACGTTCACTTTCTTTTTTTAGTCCATTATTAAAATGAAAAAAAATGTTGTGGTTACTTTCGATTTCATTTCAGAAGAAATCCTCTTAATTTTCTAAGAATAAATAAAATTAGTATGTATCATACAATGCAAAACCGCATCATTAATATATGCTGTCGAAATTTCAAAACACGGAAAAAAAATTATCTGTAAAAACTTCGATTGTGTACGTATTTTTGTTTAATATTCAATATTTTCCTCAAGTCTGTAAATATTTACAGTGAATAATTTCAAATATTCAATGAAAATTATGCCGGTAATTTCATTTCTTAATTATTGTTATTGAAATTCATGTTATTATATTTATTTATTTTTAAAATAAAACTTCATTGATATTCAATGCACAAGTTATTCTTGGTTACACGTTGTGTATAATGAGGGAATCACTAATGACTTATAACCTCACTAAAACAATGACTAATAGCTTTGGTAACTGTATCATTTTGAAGAATTTGTATTTCTAACTTGTTACAACTTGTACGGGGGTCAGTCTCTGTTTCAAAGTCACCGGAAGTATAAAGTTAAGTCGTTTCCGATAAATATAATTTACATATTGCACAATTATATATGAACATTACATGCAAATACATACATCTACCATTGTAATTAACTATATACGACATTTATTACGAATATTACAGTATTATTTCTGGAAAATTAAAATCGTTCTGTAGATTATTGAAGAGATAAAATAATGATTGAAAACATTGTTTTAATGAAAACTGTTTTAAACTTTACGTTGCAAGATAAGACAAGTTGAAGTAGGTCATGATAGTGAACTCATGATATTTATTTAATGGTTCCCTGCCAATTACACTCACACATATTTTAATTTATTATTAAAATGTAAATAAAAAAATAATATAATATTCTTACTTGATTTGGCGCTCACTAAATGATTTTTGAACACTTTTTCCTTGTTGGACGTATGTCGTAGATTCACTAGTACAACGTACAACTGGTTTATTCTTAATGAAGTCTGTCGGGTGTTAATGTTAAACAACTTGTTGTTTATTATTAAAGTTTGTTTTTATTTAACCGCGCAAAGAACACTGTTTATTAAATTATTTATTTGTGCACTGTATTTGAGGTTAAGTAGTAATTATTTCAGCACTGATTACACTGATAACTATTTTATTAACACTTTTGGTTTATATGCAAGTGCAATGCGTTACTGTGTTAAATGTGTGATGTTATCTGGTGAAGAGTTCGAGTCGAAATGAACCGGTGTGTGGAGTGGCTGCTGTTTTATAGCACTCCGTGACGAATCACGGAGTCCCGAGGTTCACCATGTGAGTCAGGCGTTTGTGCAAGACGTTTCCTCCAGTTCCTCTTGAGGGGAATACCGTGAAATCAATTGCTTCGGATACTAGACTACCACAACTACTGTCGTCAAACTGTCATTTGAATTATTTCTTGACCTTCATCGTGCTAAGAATTTCTGAATGAATTTTACACAACTTTCTTCTGTGTGTGTAAATCAGTGATCTTTGAACTCACTTGGTAATTATATGTAAAGGACTATTGGGTTTTTTTAACGCATATAAAATTTATGGAATCGTGTATCGGCCATTAATTTTTTGTGTGCATTCTTTTGCTAATGAATATAATATATAGATTTTTTATTTATTTAGTTTATAAAATTTGTAATTTTTCGTA
>JAGJTL010000025.1:870470-883702 GCA_022063505.1 Calosoma granatense
AATATATTGTACATTAATTTATTTATAATATAATTTAATATTTCTATGAAATACATTTAAAAATTTCGTTTATATAAAATTTCACTGGTTGAACTGTGTTGGCTGCAATCCAGGAATGAAATAAGTAGAAATTTAATACATATCTAAAATATATACATACATGCATAAATGATTATTTGTTTTCATATATTATTAGATATTTACCTATAACAATTAATATCAAAATATCCCACTGGGATCTGACTGGGTTATATCATTATCACGACTATGACCGGGTGTAGGAACATTCAGTGTAATTAATGTAGCGCCTTTCTGACACTGTGGACATAATGCAGTGTCTGATGTTGGTGTTTGTAAACAGCGTTCGTGAAATACATGTCCACAGTAAAATATTGCTGCGGCTTGGTCGTCTAACAAACTCGTTTGACACAATCCGCATACTATACTGTTTACTGAAATCCCCTGGCCTCCTTTCGCTAATGTTTTTGCTAAATCTGTACAATAAAACCAGCACAATATATAGATAATTACTCGCTGTTGATAGACTAGTAATATTACTTACTTTGATGCAAATCATTTCCTAATATTTTAAATGTTGTCGTTAACATTAATGTTTCATGAGCAGAGTCCGCCATCAGTCCTTGTAATAAACTTTTAATGTCTCCAACACTCGCACTATTAATAACCTCTAACAACACTGACAACCGCACATGCTGAGCAGCGGAATGCAACAACTGCCGTAACACATCATGATTTGGTGACTTTTTCAGCAATTTCAACCACAGTTGTTCAGCCTGTTTCGTATCTAAATGCGATGCGCCTCGAGCACACAAGTTAGCCGCTTGTATGATACTTTTTTCATCGCTAGGATCTTCGAGCAGCAGTTCTAACGCCCCGGTATAATCACCAACTTGTTCTAGGAAGAATGCGGTCGCGGTATTATGTTTTGCACGTTGTGAAATGACTAGAGCTTGTTCAGGACGACAATTTCCCGCTTTAATGAACGTTTCTACAGCTTTAGAATCTTGTGACAGCAGTAATTCTAGATATTTCTCTGCTAATTCCGGTGGTAAGGTTGTTTCGGACAGTTGAATTTCGTACAGTAATGCGTACATGTTTTCTGGTGAGTTTTTTAAATGATCACACAATGTTTCTAACAGTTCTGGATAATAATCTATGACTAGATGTGCAGTTTGGTGACTGTCGATTTCTATTAAGTTAGCTATATTACTAATTAATTGAGATTTTATACATCTTCTCGGATCCTCTGCATGTTGTCTCATGTAATTGAATACTTCTGATTTACGATGGATATCTCGTAAATAACAGTTCAATATTTCAGCGTACTTCCCGTTCTGTTCGTACAGTATTTCTGCTACGCGGTAACATTTAGATTTTAATGCCATATCAAGCATGTTTTTTGAATTAATGTGATCTAGTTTGCCCGAAGCCATAAGGTCTAGCCATGTTTGTTCTCTTTCCTGGTGATCTCGAAGACTAAGTGGTTTTTCAACCATTTCGGTGAGAGATTTTATAACTGTGTCTAAAATATCTTGATCAGTATTAAGTACGCCTGTTGTTAATAAACGTGATACGAAACATACAAGATTTACTATTTGACCATCCTGAAATTAAATCACGATATTATTTTGAAAGAAATACATTTCTAATATACGGCATAAAAGGAACGTTTATTTAACTTGTATTTTTCTGAGTTGAAAGATGATTTACATGCTACAATATATTACCTCAAACTCTGGTGGTTTTACAACTTGCAATAATATCTGAATAATTCTTTGTCTCTGCATTTTGCCTAATTCTCCGGCAAATTCTGCTTCGCTGAATGCCAGTTCCACTGCATTTAAACATTCTCTAGTGTTGTATTTTAACAATGCCCGTAAATACGGATACGGTAGTTCATCATCTTTTGCGCAGTTCGAGTGCGCAACTGTCAAACACCGTAATATATCATGTTTAACTCTAGCAATTTGTGATGGTAAAATTTTTCCTCGTGGATATGCCAGTCCCGCTAGACATGACGAAATGTACACTAACATTGTGTTGCCCAAACAGTGATTGTCGGGCGTTAATAATGGTAACAGTTCTGTCAATGGAGCTGTGTAATCTTCCATTGCTTTCGTTACAAAATGTATCCAAGCATCGTATAGAGCATGACTGCGGCATATTTTTAATACTTGGTTCAAATCGAGACAATCTATTTCTAGCGCGAGTAAAAATAATTCTAGTCTTTTTAACGTTCCCTCTCGTACATGATGTTTGACAATTGCTTGAGAAACACTCGGATTCAGTGACGTTAAATCTCCCTGGCAAACATGATCTGTTACTATTGTGAAATACCAGTTACTTAGTTGCGGATCATTACTAACTTGATCCCAGAGATCTCCACATAATAACGAACTGTAATACAATAGATTTTAATGATTATATATTATAATTAGTATATCTGTACAAATTGACTATTATATATTCTCCACAAACTATAGTATTTGGTTGAATTTAGGTTAATTTTATTCTATTACAACAAATTAAATTACATTATAAACATTGATTTAAAACTTACGGTTTATTTAATTTAAGACAACACTTAATGGCGGCTTGTAGACTCTCTCTATCTGTACCATGTTGTGACATTACTTTAAAATATCCATACAATAAAGACTGTATACATTCTTCCAGTACATCTCGTTTCGTTGGTCCTTCATCTGCAGCTAAATTCATAGCTTCAGCCCATCTGCTTTGTCCGCTCAAGAATTGTAGCCGTTCATCCCATGCTCGTAATCGTAACATCTGAACACATTTCGTTCCCAAAATTAATAGTTGGTTTCCTCTGCTTGCCAAACTGTTATAGCAAGCTTTTTCACCAGCCAATGCAAACGCAACACTGACTTGTCCTCCAGTTGCTAAAGCTTTAAAGTGTGCTGTACCATACACAAGTCCAGCATCGGAAATATCCAGTGTTTCTACTTCTTTCTGTGTACGTACATCCATCAATCGTATTGTTTCCGTGGTATCCAGACATGCTAGATGTCTGTATCCTAACCAGTGTAATGCCAACAAATTGTATGACAAGTGTACGTGTCGTAACAGTGATAGTCGAACTTTTTTATTATTTGACACGGATTGTACTCTGTAAAAATGCAAATCCGAACCACGAGCAAATGCTAATACAGGTTCTGTTACACGCATCTGATCAGCTGTTTGGATGACTACCAACTGCCAGGCAATTAGTGGTAGAGATGTTGGTATTCTTGGTAGCGCATGCGTAAATACGACTTTCAATCGGGGACGTACTGATATCACTATTATCTAAACAATTAAAAACATCAATCTTTTTCTTGATTTAGTCCGTTTAGTGGTAGATATATTAAGAAAGTGTTGTTTAAGAAATAAAGTACCTTGGATAACGTTGCTAGGGCAACTAACACATGAGTACGAAGTGGATGGTCTTCGGTATGGATAATTAAAGGTTCAAATGCACATACTTCGCCTCTTGCTCCGGAAAATAAACATTTTGAATCCCAAGCTCGCATACCTAATCGTCTACTAAAGTTTAAGGAAAACACGCATCCAGCTGAATCACCGCAGAGAGCCTGTCCCGTCCAATCAGTGTATCTATCAATATGTAATTATTTCAGTAATTATTAGTCTCTTTTTTGTCCAGAACATAAAACATTCTATGCTGAACAAATATCAATCAACTCATGATATTTTAAAGTGGAACATATTTATTTTATTTTTAATACAGCTTGTAATCAATTTAGTAGAAATCTTCAACGGGGCGAATGAGTCTGTTTGATAATTAATTATAAGAAAACCATTGATCGCTGTGATTTTACCTTAAATGTAAGACTGCAGATTGAGGCGCATGGGCATCTGGTAATCGTCTTATTATATCTCCTCCATTTGTATCCAACATAGATATATATCCGCGTTCATATCTGTTAATAAAGTATTAACATAAACATGAATATTATGTTTCAATATGAATTACAGAGTAAATCAAAGGCAAGAAGAATAGGATATAATTTCAGTATAAAGAGAAATATATATTTTTACCCAACGAGAAGTCTTGTGCTGTCGATATTAAAAGCTAATGCTGATATTGCTCCTTGATCAGACGTTACAGAATCCCTGCTACACCAGCACAGTTTCTGACTAGAATCGAAAGCTAAAACAAACCCATGGGAAGTACCAACAGCAATAAATTTTTTTCCATTGGCTAAAGCAGTTGGCAGACCGGCTTCAACTCTTTCCTATTAAATATTACTTTAATTATAATCATAATGATAAGTAACAAAATAGATTACCCCAGCTGCCACTATCTGCGTTGTGATACCTTGTAGAATGCAATGGTTTAAAACAGAGTTTAGCTTTGGAACAGCACCAGGTAATGAATAAACAGAGCCGCTATCATTTGATTTTTCATCGTTTTCTAAATCCCACAGAACGCTTTCTAAAGAGGGTGTAGCTTCGACCGGCGGTATGTCATATTCCAAATCATTAATCTGTAAATCATCATATTTAATAGAAATACATAACATCTTCTAGACGAGTTTTTACTTCAGTATCAATTGTATATGAATCTTCTGATATATTTCCGTCGGTATGCATGGTTATGGATTGAAACTGTTTTCTCTGAAGGGTAATTTGGATTATTATCTTCACATTTTAGTAGCTATTATTCACAATTATTTATATTAATGTTTTGATTGACATTTCATCGCCCATTGACATTTTTTGACAGCTAATGTTCATCTGTACCTAACATCCGTATAAATAATATTGAAATTTATTATATATGTTCATAAATACATATATTTACGATAAATTTTTTACATAGTCTACAAATTAGAATATTGTAGAAAATATATTAATTTGCGATACTGCAATTACATGTACTATATCAGTAATATAATTTTGATATGTAAAGTTTGTATGCCATGTGTAAACGATTCTTTATATGAATAATTATGTACAGATGTTTAATTTATTGAACTATATAATTTATTTTTAAATTATAATTGTTCCGTTGAATTATGCAATAGATACCTATATACAAATAAAACAGATTTATAAACATGTGTTTGTTTACTTTTTCTTTCAGCGCTAAATTCATTTCATAGTGTGAAATGTAGAAATGGCTGAGCCAGTGGAATTATTATTTTTTGATACATTTTCTCACGAAAGTAGCGAAGTAAATATCAATGTTTATACATTTTGAATTAAACAGTAACTATTATTTCACAATAATATATATTTTATCATTTTTAGGAATTAAATTTAGATTTGGTGCAGTTTCCGAAACCAGTATTTGTGACTGAGGTTCGAATTATTCCACTTGGAGCTCGTGTTCAAGCTGATTTTCCAGGCGGTGTTCGTTTGGGAGCAACAAATCCAAGTCAGTTTTCTATTGAATTTTTTGTAAATGATCTAGGCAAGCCGGGCGCAAGCACTTTCGAGAGTTTGGGCGGTTTTGAATATAACCAAAATGGTTGTATTCATTTGGAGTGTACAAATAATGAAGTTAATGCCAGACAGATTCCAACGGATGGATTGGTGTTGCGAGGTAAGTTTATGTATAATGTATGTAAATAATTTATTCAAATAAGATGTATTTTTATAGGTTGGTATACCACAATCACCTTGGCGGTATACGGTACATTAACGAAGAACATAACCGAACAAGTCATACCTCCAGCAGCTAATACGCCATCTATTACACAACAACCAACAGCATTAGTGGCAGATGTTCAACAAATAGTGTCCGCCAATCCTATAGACCAGAATTGGCAACAAGATGTCAATATACCGCCTGTACCTATGGAATACAGTCAGTCGAATCCGGTCAATTACGCAAATAATTATGGACAGACGGAAGGATATTCACAAGTAAGATTCAATTTAGTATTACTGTAATATTTAAATTTGATGACCACGTAAATTTTTGCTAAAATGTATATAGTTTTATTGCAAATAAGTTCATATTTTTATAGCTTTATGTTAGCTCAGTTTTTTGACTTATTCGTATTGCGTGTGACTTTGTTTTATAGTATAAGATATAAACGCTAAAATATGGAACTGTATTCCTGATATGTTTATTTATTCTGAATAATTTTATTTCTACTTATTTATTTGAAACAACTTATGTTTTTTTACATGTAGGACTATCACTATATGGAATATGGTGAGCCACCGAAAGATCCACGTTATCATCACACGCCAGAAAGTGAATGGGATCAGAAATCGGCGCGTCAACGAGATTCGTCTCGGCCTCGTGATATGGAACACCCGCGTGAATCCGAACTTAGGGACGCGGACAGACATTACTCGCGTTCGCATAGTCGTGACAGGGAGAGACGGGAATATCGGGAAACTAGTAGGGACAGGGATAGGGACCGGGACCGGGACAGGGATCGGGAACGAGATCGTGAACGTGATTGGGATCGAGAGAGATCTCAGAGCACTGAGTACAGAGACAGGGAGAGGGATCGTGATAGGGACAAGGATTGGGATAGATCTTATAAACATCAGGAACCGTACAAAAGGACAAGGGACAACTCGTACGGCAGAGGTAGGTGCTCAGTGCGGAAATATAAGTATACTAACAGATATTACTGGCCATTTCATACTTACCGTCAAGTTATGTAAACTAAAAACACAAGAAGAACTTGGTACAACTGAATTCTAGACGAAGAAGAAATATATTCGCTATCTATCTTTGTACGTTACGCTTTAATTTGTATTTAATATATTATTTAAATTATTCATATTTCTAAGTTCTGAAATTAGTTTTTAACATTCAAATAAAAATGTGTTAATAAAATAACTTTATAAAAAGAGCTTAAAATTAAACGGATATGTTTTTTTAACGACTTTCTCTATTTAAAGTGTACATATTTATTCGAGATAGCCGTGAATTTATTTATAATGAAAATGTGCATGCTACAGTAGATAATATTCATTCATTCTGTGATATAGACAGTGTTCTGTTGTGATTAACATTTAATTGTATAAAGTACGACCTTCTCGATAAAAGTATACACTGTTACACTTTTAATCGAGAAGGCCATGGTGAAAAAATAGAAATTAAGTATTTGTATAGTGGATATTACAAGGAATATTCAATATGACATGTATTTATCACTATGCAAAAACAACAGACTAATCGTTTTGTTAGAAAACGTATAATTTTACTACGACCTTCTTGATAACAGTGTACACTGGTACACTGTACTGAAAAGGTCGTTTAAAAACCAAGATTTGTGCCATTTTTTATTATATTTACTTCGCAGTATATAATATTCTACTGAACAAGTAGAACAGTTCATTAACACTTCTGAAATTTCTTGTTAAAGTCTAATTTCTAGTTGTAGATCTATTTCAGTATGAAGTAACAAATATTCATTAAAAATATGAAGGCGATTCAGCAGATTAAACATAACTATAAGTTAGCATGAAGATGTTTCAATATAATATTAAGTATGAATGACATATTTCGATTATTTTTAGTTTATCTTGTTTGTGTAGGTATATCTGCTGAGCGGGATGAAAATAGGAAACGACCACGAACTCCTCCAATGGCATCTCCAAAACGACCTCATACGCCGCATGGTGACAAAGACCTATCCCCAGGTGATGTTGAATCTATATCAGAGGACGAAATTGCAGCAGGTAACAACGAGAAAATGGACAAAACAACTGAAGTGTCAAACACAAAACCATTGGAAAATAAACAAACAATTGAACAAAAGAAACTCGCGTCAAATGAATCAAGTGAAATGATTGAAGAAGCAAGTCAGATAGATTTGGAACAATTCGAGCCAATACTTAGCGATGAAGACATCTGTGATGAATCGGAAACTTTCCAGGACAGTATGGATTATGATTTTGCTGCGTATTCGAACAATGATGATGTTATAAAATTATTTAATCCAATATCTGTGGAACTGCAAAAGTACAGAGACAATTTGCATATTGATATGAAACGATTGATAACGGAATCCGGTGAAGATATGTGTGTTTTTTCAAAAATTAACAATTATTTCTCAAAATACAACGATCAAGTGAAAAGTTTAATTGATCTGTTGAAACCACATATGAACAAATATGCGAATAGTGATTTTAAAAATTTCTCCCCCGAAGTGAAAGAAGAGTTTGTCAATATTTGTGAACAGTTACCAGTGCTGATAGTTAATAATAGGCAATATTTATACTTTGTCGAATTATTTACACTGATTTCTAATGGACAAATTAGAAAGACGAAACATTTTGGCCCATTTTATGAAGAATTGAAGTCAGTGCATAAAACACTAATGGATTTTGTGAATATAGGATTAGATTTTGATACCGCTCTTACACAAAATCAACCGGGTTATAAAATCCGTCATATCAAATGTGGAGTGCGTCTTACTGAATCTTGTTGTGGCAGTCAAGATTTTGTGAACTTACTGCTAGACCACAACATCCATATTAAACTGCTCACGTTGTTTGACAAAGAATATATGGCACTGTCAATTAAACTACTTATATTACGCGTACTTGATGCGAGTATGGCGAGTGAAAAATCAATAGAACAATTCATTTCTAAACGAATTGGCGATAAAAACGGATACCAGATGTTGATAAACATCATGAAAAACGTGACGTCGGTGCGAATTAAATTTGCAGTGAACTCATTAATGACAAAGTTGAACATGTACGAAGTGCTTAAAAAGATGCGGGCTACAATTCTTTCTTGGTGTAAAAAGAATGATACCAGCAAAGAACTATGTAACCGCATACCAGAGGAATCGTTAACTTTTGTTCTACAAGGTTTGGAACAAATTTTAAAACTATACCAAAGAGGATCATTTGAAATTTCTCAACCGAAACGATTTTTACCTGTGTCTGCCCAGTTTGAAATAAATAGAAGTGAAGAGAAGAATGATTTGTACAATTTATTCTCTATGCACAAGTTTCTTGAATGCATACTGATATTATTAACACATCCACGAACAAGTCAGTGTACGCCTATTGTTACGACAATTTCGGAATTTATCTCTGATTTGTTAAATTCATCGGACGGTATAAAATATCTGTCGGAACATATGGAATGTACTAGATTGCTTATGAAATGTTTCTTGCATCCAGAAGATATGGAAGCTCAGTATATTCTGTCTGAAGCAGTATACATTAAATCGCAATCGTTAGGAATGAGCATAG
Organism: Calosoma granatense; assembly: GCA_022063505.1. Classification (NCBI taxonomy): domain Eukaryota; kingdom Metazoa; phylum Arthropoda; class Insecta; order Coleoptera; family Carabidae; genus Calosoma; species Calosoma granatense. The sequence goes on from JAGJTL010000025.1 coordinate 879,693, forward strand.
CATATCGAATGCAAGTTTTGTACCATGTGGAGTGTTTGAATGATATTGGTAGCAAAAATAATTTCGACTGTGATGCTAAAGATGTTTTGGATCAGTTACATGCATTTTACTGCTTGACTTATGTAAATATTGGCAAATTATCGTGCAGTGATGTAATCAGTTTAGGTGACAACGTGAAATGTCTGTTGCAATTTTTAAACTGGCTGAACAGTGATAGTGAGAAAAAAGATTATCTCTATGCAAAACTGAAAAAATCTTCAGGTATCGGATATATAACTGATTTGTTGGCATTAGTCGTTACGCATTCATCGTATGTTCCATTTTTTGAAAAATATGGAAAACAGATTTTAGGAATAGCACTTCAACATGATAAGTTTGAAACAACAACGGCGGCTAAATTAAATGAGATACTAACATACTTGAAACCATTAGACGGGCCTAATGTATTTTCATCGGATGACATAAAACCGCTGTGTGAAATAGTGAAACAGAATATTGAGAATGTCACGAACTTCCCAGGACATCTGATTACAGCTTTAAGAATATTGAAACATCTCGGTATATCGAGTTACAGTAATCAATCACCCATACTTGTAGAGAATTCTAGCTACAATTTAGTAGAACTCAAGTACAAATATGTGATATTACAGCTGTTTTCATTGGACGGAGTTTCAAATCTGGTTACGATTTTACAGAAAATCTGCACCTTTTATGAACAGCCTAACTTGCATATTACAACATTTTCGTCAGGTCAGGGTGCGTTGATAATGAATACAGTGTTGCCGTGTGTCCAGTTACTGCGCCAGATGCTAATGCTTGTTATCCATTGTCGTAACACAGAATTTAAAGATTTGACAGCTGTGCCGGTTTTATTGCAAACTTTTAACATGGCACATAGCTTCCCACCATCATCCATAGCATTTGGAAAATCCAGAGAAGTGTGTAAAGAAATTATAGATACATTGTTGGTTTATTCTCAGCCAGTATCGGACGAAGTTTCTGAAAATGATTCTCTGAATAAAACTCTATGGACATTAATGGCGGGTGAAGTTATAAAATATATAACCATATCGCCATATACATTCATGCCTGGTCTGTTAATATTTTCTGAATTGTTGCCATTACCGTTGCCGTTCCAGTGCGGTGTATCCTTAACTGAAGATGAAATAAAACGCGCTATTAATCTTAGAAAACTGTGGTCGGCACATTTGCATTCGCATAGTACGAGTATTCAAGAACTAATTAATAGGTTATGTACATCTGTGCATCAACCATTATTACATCTGCTGCGCAGAGTGTGCATACAGTTGTCTGATTTAGCTGCAAACACGGCTATAATGATTGCACGCGGTGTCTTGGATTCAGTACACACGGCGTTATCACCGAAATCAGAGAAAGTTCACAGTATTTCATGTAACGGCCATACAGCTAGATTATTACACTTCTTGGCGTGTTTAACTACGCACGGAGCTATCAAATGTGCAGTTTTACAACTTCTCTGGAATCATTCTAGTGCATTGAAAACGGACGAAAAATATCCAAGTCTAGTGAACATGTTCTGTCAGGTGTTGAAGACAGACAGTGACTCGAACTCTCATTTACAAGCACAAGAATGTATAGTGAATATAATTCAGAATTTGTGTGATACTGAAATTTCTCTACTTCAATCCATTGACGGACAGAAATGTGATATTACCTCTGATATATATCTGTCAAATTCACTACCGCCGAAAGAATTACTAATTACAATTCTTACAACCCTGTTAGAACATTTCACAAGTGATAATACGTTCACAACATTACTGCCCATTGTGCGAACTTTTATTCTTCTAACGGAACACGATTATGGATTCTATCATTTGTGCACGTGTTTTGAGAAGAAACCAAATTGTTTCTTGAACATTTTGAAAAAGTTCGTTAGTGGTTTTACGAAGGATAATGCTGAGTTGCTACAGACACTGAGTACGGTATTAGATTTCTTGCGAGTGTGTTGTGTTGATATGGAGGTGGAAGGTACATTAGTGTTTGCACCGCGGTCGGTAAAGATGAATGCAAAAGAACTGAAACAACTCGTTGCCTGGAAGTGTGAAGAAAATGTAGAGGACAATAACATACATCAGTTCTATGTTTTGGAGAATTTAATTAAGGTATTTATAATATTCATGTAATTTTGTCACACTACAAAAATATGTATTACTAAAATGATTTGAATCAAGTTTGGCTGAATTAATAAGTGGGGTTAGTAGAACAACTAATTAGCATAAAAATGGAAATTTATCTTTCTTACGTTTGGTTAAGTTTATTATGAACTAAAAATGGAAATTATTTCATGAATGTTTATTTGTTTCTAGAAAAATACTACATCTGATGAACCGTTCAACAATATGTTAGATAACATAGCGAATTTGATACGAGTGTTGAACTCGTCTAGTAGCGAGTCAAGTGATGTAAATACCTCCTGTGTTGGTACAGATACCCCATCTGTATTAACTGCGATTCCAGAACCTCTGCTACCAGCTCCTGATACATTACTTGGACAGTTCGCATGTAGACCTGTTTATACTTTAACAGAAGTTAGCGAGGAACAATTGACAACTGCTTATTGGTTGTCAGCGCCATCTGAAGAAGTTGCAGGGGAAGTTGACCTTGTAAGTAAATAAATAAAACACCACGTTATATCCTAGTTTCCTTGTAAGTAACGTATATTTGTGTAATATTAGTTATAGTATACAATATACAGCTGTTTTATCTTTATAAGATATTTACTAATTCTTTACTAGATTATTTACTCGTATATTGTTATGTTCCGTAGGTGTCGTGTGATTTGAGTGAAGTGTGCAGACAGAACTTGTCTGCTGAGGTGAACATAAGTCGTGAAGTTGAGAAACTTATCCGGGTGTATCCATCACAGGAATCGGACAGGCAGACATCGGAACAACTCAAAGTGAAACGCACCACTAATGAGGCTCAAAGAAATGACAAACTAAAGAAACCGTATGGTGAGTACGTTTTCATTTATTTATAAATAATTTAAAGGATTAAATTTTTTAATTTTATACTCAATTCTTTACTGAGGCCAATTTGAAACATCCGTTTTACATTAATTAATTACATTAAACAGATTAGCTCAACCGACTGAGTGTAATATTTTGAATTAAAATAAAAAGATAACAAGAATATTTATTTTAATACAGTGATTCAATAATATTTCAGTAGTTCTGAATACTAAAATTTCCTTTCACATGTATATTTTGTTGAATATCAAGATTACAACTGAACAGATAATTAAAAATTCAAAATACATTCTTAACTTCCGAAAAGAAATATATTACACATTTACTTGGATAAAAAATATTAAATAATATTATTATTATTCTAGCTCGTATTTATGATAAATATATCGTTCATATCTATGTTGACGGGAACATTTTTGTTAGTTTGTTGTTTTACACATTTTTTGGGTATTCTGTATTCTATATTCCTATGTCTGGATGTGTAACAAGAGCACAGAATTATTACTAAGAGACCAACTGGAAATATAATTAGCGGTATTATATATCCAAAGTTAAATGTCAAATTATCATCTGTCCAGATTTTCATTGTAGACATGGTCTTCTTTATCTCACATAGTTTTTCTCAAGTAAATTTCTGAAATATAAATCATATGAGTAATAATAATATTTTGTATTCAAATGAAGAAGTTTATAAATTTTGACGTTTGTTATGTATTATAAATTTATTTTGCATACGAATATATTAAAATAATACTATCTAATGTAAAACATAGTGGTGTTACAGAATAATAATCAATTCATTGAATTTAAAATTATTATTTAAATAAAACAGCGAATAAATGAAAAACTAAACTCATCTAATATTTGATATTTGGTAAACAGAATGTTATTAACATATTCTGCAATCTGATCTTACTGTTCTGTAACGCTTATAATTTATTCGAAAGATGTACATTTTCTATGACCGGGGATTTCCATTTTCGTGCCAAGAATTTT
>JAGJTL010000025.1:883853-899015 GCA_022063505.1 Calosoma granatense
AAACAAGTTTTTTGTGAGCGAGTCGGATTTCTCCTTACATGTTCGAATATTTACGTGCAGTAATAAGAATTTTTTATACAAGTAGCAATAGAAATACTTAGCACAACATGTACAAACTAGAATTGATCATTGAAAAATTATAACTTTGCAGAAATATAACTCCCAATGAATATATAGCGACACGCTGATTTTAATAAATATTTTTATTTTTATAGTACATGTATTTTCCCAAAAATGCACACATATTTGTTTACAATTAGTATAAGAAATTCTTTATTTAAAACTGGTTAATACAATACGTAAATAACAATACAAAAATACATGTCACATTTAAATATATATATAGAACATCGCATTTTATCTAATTAGTAATTACATAAAGTACGTATATGTAGTAGGTACATGTTATTAGCAAATGCACAATTGAATAATTCCCACACTGCGCTATTGTTAGTGAATTTAACGATTCTGTTGAATTATGAAACGAAAGTACGTTTTGATCCATCAGTAGGGGGAGCAGTATTGATATTGTCATTAGGGGGTACAGTATTTAGATTGGCATTATACGGTGGTGGTGCTATAGTAGGGTTAGCTTGTGTTTGAGGCAGCGGTACAAATGGAGTAGCTCCTGGTAGACCATTCCGTAAATTAGCCATAAATCCTGTCACAGCAGGATTATGAACATTGTTCACATTGAACATCTGCAGGTTCCGTTGGCCAGGCCGGTGTAGACCAATAACGTACATATCAGTTGCACCTTGAACAACAGGCACATGTGTGCCGTCCGCTTGACTTGGATCTATTCTGCATATAACATATTGCATATTTTCGTATTTTTTCTTGTGATAAAAGAAACATCCAAACATTATGCTCGCCATGATAATAAACAGAAAGAGCGGAATTAAGAATTCGAATGCCATTTTTTTTGGTATATTAACTTAACCTTTTATATCACAGTTGCTAGTTTCTGTAACAATAAACAAAATATTATGTTAAATTACAATATATAACTAACCTCCTATACCACAGTACTTGTATAACACAATTTCTTCGCAATAAATTACGAAAATCCTCGCACAACACAATACTTCTCAAGGCAATTTAAAAAATTGCGCAGTATCTCGCATAACGCGATATTTTTGAGTTGTCGTGCCAAGAATACGCTATTATGTTCGGTTTAGTTATTGACAATCTCCAAACTTTATACAAAATTATATAATGGTGAATTTTTGAAACGTAACCTCTCTTTTTGTATTGAATATCTGTACAGTATGATTTCGTACCTGACGAACCAACGTAAATACGTAACTGTGTTTATATGTCTCAATATAAACATAGAGTAAAAATAAAACAGACAGTGGCAGAAATATTTTATTATGTATACTGACTTACCTATTACTTAATTTGTTTTGTTTTCACTTTATTATTTTGCTATATTCACTTCTCGCAAATGAGTTATGATACTGGCGCACTTCTACTTCGTATATATCTGTGACAGCAAATGGTTATCGTTCTAAGTTTGTAAGTGTATTGGGGTAATTATGATCACTATATTTCATACTAACACTATGACGTAATTTCAACGATCAGTCATGTTTCAAGGTCAAAATAAAACAGTGCGTTTTTTGTACATAACTTTATTGATGAATTCTTTTTTTAGAAACATTTGTATATATTGGAAAACTATGCAGTGGGGAAATTCATATTGTCAGTACTGGAAACATTTGTTTAGAATTCAATATATAAACATGATCATATTAAATTTATTGTTAGTTTTTCTACATGGAGAATATTCATAATTGTATTTTACTTATATATGTTCCTGAAGGAGGCTTTCTCTAACATTTGGGTAAACTGCCAGTGTTCAAGGTTTAAAAATATATATATTTTAATACCAATTTGCTAGTTAAAGTTTGTAAATAATATATGCACATTTGATCATTGATGCGATGAATTGTGAATAGTTTTTTAATAAGGTAGCACGCCCTTTATTATCTCACAATAATTTATCTTATCTTTGTAATTTGCTTACGTCAATAACATCCGCAGATGATTCATACATCCTATATTTGGTTTTCTTTCAAATAAAAATAACACTTTAATATTAGTGGAAAGAAATATCAACTGGCTGTATTAAATTGTGATAAAGTTTTTATATTAATCAATAGATATGTTATATCCAAATGAGTTATATAAATCATATGTGAGTAAAATGATTATTTAAAATTCTAAACTATAATATAAATCTCTAATTACATATTCGTTTAATTGGTTTATTTAAGCTGTAAGTTTGACATGTGTGTAACAAAACCCGTGTTTAATGTATTATAACCTGAAATTGTAAGGGATTTTATGGTTATAGTTAAAGAAATAATTATGTTAAATTTATTTAACTTACTTCGTGTATTATTAATCGTCGTTGGTAGTAGTACAGTCGTAACTGGTAGTACCAGTGTCATAATTTGTTGTACCAGTATCATAACTGGTAGTACCAGTCTCACAGTTAGTTATATCAGTGTCATAACTGGTAGTACCACTGTCACAGCTGATAGTACCTGTGTTAGAACTGGAATTATGACAGATTGTGTCTACATTCTGTTCGTTACTACCAACATTGCAAATATTATGATCGGTAGTATCGGTATTATGTTTGACAGTGTCGGTATGGTACTCCGTAACTTCAATATTTTGCTTTTTAATGTTGGTATCATGACCAGAACATGTATTGCTGAATTCTGTCTCACATTCAGTGATATTAGTTATAAAATCACTATTATCAACATTTCGTAATGTCGTCTCCAATTGATAATCATCATTGGCTTGTTGTGTTACATTGCTGTGATCATAAATAGCACCATTATTTTCGGTGTGTGTTTCCGATGGCTTGTCTATTTGTGGTTTGAGTAGTTCAAAATAGCAGATCAGTATGACACACATAATAAGAACAGCTAGCAATGTAAGGAAAGCGACTGGAAATACTAATTCCATTTTCACTTCTTCAATATTCACTAAAATAAAGAAAGTTTCTATGAAACATATTTTTTAGTTGTCAGTATTCTTTGTGATATAACAATTTGACGTTAGCATTTATTTCTTCTTCTTTCTTTTTAAATCGCATGCGATGTTTTATATCCAGTTTAAAATTACCAATGAACATAATAATATTACATTACGAGTTAGTAAATCTTTAAAATAAATAATAATAAAGTTTCTAGTGTAAGATGAAAAGAAATTTAATGTCAGTTAAAAAATTTGATGTACTGCATTCCGATTTTAAACTGTTACAGTACGCAGTAATCTAAATATAAATACTGAATATTATTAGCGTTACCTTACTGTTACGTAATTTTCATTCATTAAACTTTAACCTTAATGGATAATATAATTATTGTATCAATAAAATTAGATGCGTGAAGTATACATGTACATATATGCACATGGTTGAAACTAGTTGCTTGTTCAGTTTAACATTTCCTAAGACTCTGACGTAGTACCAAATTTCAGTGGCGTACTACAAAATGTTACAAAAAGGTTATACGCACAATTACACAATTAAATAAAATTTCACAAATATCGCATAAGAAAAAATTTTATTAAAAAACTAAAAAATATTTTTATTTGTAAGTATAATTTTAAAATTTAAGTGTAACATATTTTCTGCCGTGAAATCATGTATTTATAAATACTAATTTAAGATATATTTAAACTATATCTTATGTCAATATGTTATCAGTATCTACAACCCAGATCACATTGAAAAATGAATATGTTCTACATTGGTTTATTAGCACGTAAAACATTAATATATTTACATATTTTTCATCATAACATATTGTATTAGCGTACAAAATATTTTATTCAAAACAATAAATATACAAAACACACTGGCATGAGAATATAATAAATAAACTGTACATGTAGTTATTTTTAAACATGATTTTGTGTAACTACGGCAGATGGCAGTAAGAAACATACATTATTCTGTATTCTATATTACTTTTAAATCGCAATGTTGCGAAAAATAAACTTTAATCACTTGAATGATTGAGGTAATGTTTTGTATAAGGCACTTGGTTCACTGGTATTTATTTGTTTTAATCACAACTGGTAGTACCAGCATCACAACTTGATGTACCGGCGTCACAACTTGTACCTGTGTCATAACTGGTAGTACCTGTGTCACAACTTGTACCGGCGTCATAACTGGTAGTACCTGTATCATAATTGGTATTATCAGTATCACAATTAGTAGTATTACCAGTATCATAACTAATACCATTGTTCATGTCGATAACATGATTATGTGAAAACATATCATTTGAATCATTTGAAAACTGATGTGGGCTTGTTGACTGATTCTTCGGTGCATTATCCATACAGCATAATTTTCGACATATGTCAAATATAATTATTCCACATATTATGCCACTTACTGCAAAAAATATAAAAATAAGAAACGGCATTTTGAAATTGATTCGATATCTTCCACTTTTACACTACACTTTTTTTATTTTAAATTGTAAATAAACACATATTTGTTTATTTATATTTTGAAGTCAGCGCACTTTTTTTTTAATTGGGAGGCACAAATTAGTAATTAACATTTACTATATGTATCCTTGATTTGAATTTCTGAAACAAAAAAAAATTACATATATAATATAAATATTAGCATTGCAAGATTATATTGAAATACATACAACTTTGAATGTGAAATAACAGGTTATAAAATTAAATTGTTTAATACTGAGTTGGTAAAAATTATACGTTAAAACGAAGAATTAAATGCTTATGAATTTGATGATAATATCGTAAATAAATAATTTCTTATTACTTACATATGTATATGTTGGTCACTGGCATGTTAACTCGTTCGTTTTGTTGAATTAAACTGTCAGTTTCCTTGAACAGAATTCTGTTGGTTATTTTATGTCACGTATAGTTGTTGGTGGTGGGGACCGAACTGGTTTTATTCAAAGTATAAAATCCCGAAATGACGTCAGTGAAACTCAATGAAGTATTAGAATTTCGCTTTATAAATTTTAAAATTGCACTATTTATTAATTTACTATGGCACTGGCTAATGTGTTCAGTATTAAACATATAATTTGTTTTAGTAGAATTTAGTCTGTATTACCGATGTAGCACGTAGTATTATCACAAAGAGTACTGTCATTTTTAGAAGCACTGTAGCACATGTCTGTACTAGTATCACGAGTGAAGTGAGTATTTGTGATGTTGGTATACATGTTGCAATTCAGATCAGCTGTGTGATTCTCTATTATAATATCGTTATGAAACACATCTGTTGCACTGTAGACGTAGCGGGTACCAGATGTATTGTTTCGTTCTCTATGTTCCTTGAAACATTCCCAACAGTAAAGTATCAGTAAACATAACGTTAGTATGTATAATGCTAATGCGTATGTTGTATTATAATCCATTATTAAGTGAGGTTAGGAATGTATGTTGAATTGACTTCTGTAAACAAATATAAAAGAACCGGTATAGTTCTATTAAACGAAGAGATCGATTATAGTATAACTTATAAATTAACATTCAGGAAATTAAATTTACAAAGAAAAATTCTTTCATACAAATTCTTCATAAAAAATTTACAAAACAATAGTATATTATAATGCAAATTTATTTTAAATAAAACAAATATACTAAAATTGTTGGAAGTACGTGGTACTAATTATAGAATATTTATATATAAATAATTTATATAAACACTTCAAATTTAGATTACATTATTTGCTAAGCACGTGTTTATAAGGTATTTTTGTATTAAATACAGTTTCCTTCTTTCCTGGTTCGCCAGATTACTAAGAAATAAACTATACACATTTACAAATATTAATTTCACTTCTCTGAATCAGATTTCTTTAAACAGATCACTTCTTACCTCTTAACTGGATTTCTCAGTATACTCAGTTGCAATACGACTGATTTGACACGAAACAGCAGTCTGTCTCAAATAAATTATTTCCGGCAGATTTTTCCTATACCAGTATAATCTTGCGGATTTCCCATTTTGGCGTCACTCATTGTGATAATGAATTACATTCATTAAAAATATTCGCAAAGTAGTTGATATAATGTTTGAGGAAGTAGATACACATTGTCATTAAGTTGATTAAGATCTACTAATTATATAACTGTTACAGTGATGAAGGTTGTTGAACTATTTTGTTATTGTTTTCGGTACAATTAAAAGTTGATTGACATTAACAGTGTACATTAAATAATTCTCGCCAATCATTTTTATCTCTTCTTGTGAATGTGCTTTTTCGTTCTGAGAATTTTAAAAGGAAGTAATAAAAAATAAACTTTAAATGTGTAAACTTATTTATTTCAATTAACATATATTAAGAAGAATTCATTTTTCATAAATAAATGAAAAAAAATCATTCAGGTTATTTAAAATTTCATCATGTTAGTAGTAAAATGTAAAAATCATAAATTTGAAACATTTTGTATTCATGGTTTTGCCATTTTACTTAGTATATTGTTAATTTTAAATGAATAGGTTAAAATTTATCAATAATTATAATGTTTTACATATATTTGCTGTTTTCAGTGAAATAATTACGCAATTCCGATGAAATATTAGTATAATTTTAATTTTTTAATCAATTTCTGCGTGTATATTTGTTCATTATTCAAAATATTCTCAATTTTATTATAATTTGTGAAGAACAGTCTTATTAAATTACAACTATATTACATGTTCATAATTCAGGTGTTTATAATTCAGGTGTTTACTAAATTTTCCGAGATATTTGATTTTTTGAGCAATAATCCCTGAGTACTAGAACTATTATTTCATTTATAAATTTCAATAAGTAATAATTAAAAATATCTTAAGTTAGTTATAATTATTTAACAGTATATTACGAATTTATAAATATTGAAATTCTTTTCATTTTAGTGATGTATAAAATAAATATATACATATATAGAGTATAGAGTCAGATGGAAACTGCTAATAAATATTTTTTGTATTCAAAAGTTCAATTATTGTCCAAAACCGGAAATATGCTATTATTTCCGATATGCATTGATGCTCTCATTCTATGGTAACGACATGCTATGTTTAAATATCTGATTACAATAAATCATTGTGGTAATATGGTAATATAATAACAGTACACTGTACGCCAATAAAACAACACTACGGCTATAAATGTGAATTCTGTTATATAATTATTAAATATCTAATTATATTCATACAATTATTGTCCATTTTTGTTGGAATATCTACATTGTGTACACCCCCATTCCGACACCACTGTTCAAAAAAAATTTTCGTGATTTCTATACTTTCTTTTATGCCATATACGTATAAGAAAGTAGTAAGTAACTATTTGTGTTCAGTTCAGAATAGAATCACGGTCATGTTGAAAAATAATTAAAATCAATCAAGTAAAAATATGTACAGTACGTTTAGGTTTACAACTATTGAAACAGATTAAGTAACATATGTAAATAAATATTAATGTACAGAAAAATACAAATATCACGAGTGGAATGATTAGTGGATTTTTGAACATACTGGAATGATGAAAATTCTCAAGACCATCTGTATAATTCGTATTATACAGATATGTATCATTCAGTAATGTGTCCGTTGCATAGTCCATTGTTGCGAATGATAGTAATACTAAATGTCTTGAAATGTACTGTTCGATTTTAAGGCATTTCTCTTGATGGCTCTGAAACAATGAAGCTATTCTTGTATACTTCAAAGACAACTACAATATTATACATTATTTTGTAATTATAAATCTAACAGAAAAGCTCGTCATTGTAAACTGAGTTCATATTTATCATTAATTTGACAGTTTATAATAATGTAGGTGGTAGTAATAATATTTTATCAATATTAAATCATATACTTTGTTTAAATGCATTTCAATGTTGCCATTTAATTACTTACAAGTCAAATTTACCTTTATTTTACACGTGATTAAATAAAATATATTTGTTCAAAATAAACATATTAAAATATTTGTTTTGATTTTTTAGTAATTTGAATAAATGTTAAAAAACCATAATTATATATGATTAAATGAATAATATTAATTTCCTTATTAAACAAATAATTAAAGAACATTTTTAATAATATTTTTGCTAAAATACTATGAATAATAAAATCATTTTAAATTATAGCCGCGCTTTAGAAAGATTAAGTTTTACGAATTAAATGAAAAATGAAATTAACTTTGTTAATTTAACCAGTTATAGTACTGATACATTGGTTTTTATTAAATTTATCATGTTAATCTGGTTGATATTTAAATATTAATGAAACAAAGAAGAAAGAAACACTTACCTGATCGTTTCGGAATCTTTGTATTCCTTCTCTCACCATTAACAACTGATTTTCCTTGTTAATTACGGAGAAATATCACAGTAGTCACTATTATTTATCGATGTTGTATTCTTTATGTGTTATTTTTCCTATATTTGTAAGGAAAATACACTGTATCCGTGTTGTAAACACGTTTGCACGTCTCTGCATCGAGATACTTGTATACCAACTGACGCAAATAACCTTGATTTAGGATTGTTGACGGTGTAAACATGAGCGGCGAAATTTTTTTCTACCCTAGGGGCACATTGTTGTTATTTCCTCATTACCTGCTTGGTTAATTTGCGCTGATATAATTTAATGCTATTATTTTGCGGTTATTTTAATGTATTTATAATAAATTATGTAGTAATTGTCGTTTGCTCATCACTTAGAACATATTTGATGACTCTTACGTAAGAATGATCTATATATCATAAACTAGTTTGTTATTTTATTGTATATTTTATTATATACTAGTTTCTTTAGTAGTTTGCTGTTGCATATTAATATAGTGATGTTATAGTTATTATTTTTATTGTAGAATAGTTTGCATAAATATATTTAAAAGAAAGGTTATTTCATGCGTCATTGCAAGAATGATTGACAAACTCCGTTTCAAAGACGAAAATTACTGTTATTATGTCTGAAAATCAATGTCGAATTATTTTGTTGTTGCAACTTTATGCGATATAAGAAAATTTATATACGCCAGGGTTTAAATTCAAAATATAGTACAATATTTATTTAAAAAATACAAAATTAGTTTGTTAACCTAAATGCTTAGAAGTTTGACAATGTAATTTTAGTATAAAAAATATATAAATGAACAGAGGATTTTTATTTAGAAAATACGTATAAACAACCAAGCATATGATATATAAAATTTCATGAAAGTTGCCTATTATACATATAAAGCAAAATATATGTATATTCATATGCATACTGTGTCAGTTACAAATAGTTGCCTTAAATATTACTGAAACATTAATGCGTTATCATTGTGCGTGTTATCAGTCAGCTGTAAATGAAATATTATATATTGACAAAATGAAGAATTTCTAAAAAAGATGTTCGCGGAACCTGTTAGATTATATGACTCATATTTGTAACTTTTCACTTCAATTCTTGCGAGAATTGTAAATATAAAAATATATAGATCAAATAGATAATTCATAGTGTCATATTTTATTATAATATTTTTTAGGCGTCACTTCTCTGAAACTCACAATATTTTTATATAATGGTTTATTTAAATATAAGTACATACATAAATTTTTTCCATTTTTATATATTTTACAGTAGCATTTAAAATATTTTGTACTTGTATAATGTGTTTTCAAATACGCCAAGCTTATAAAATTAACTCGTATATAAATTATCATTGCCACTAATTTTATAAGTATAGTGTATTTTATAAACTTTAAGTTTATATAAATTCATAATAGGCAGTTACATTATCGAATATGAACTGTAGTAGCTTCTGTTATTTTAATCACAAAATCAATATAGATTATCAATTAACAAAGTACAGCATTCTGATGTTATATTCTTTTGTTTCTTCCTTTCTTCTTTTCCGTTCATCTTCATCAAGTCCACTATCGTAGCATACGCTCTGTACCAGATGTGTAACTACAGCGATGAGTGAAATAGGCTAAAATTATTATGTATAAAGAATTGTTATACCAAAAACTGTCATCTTCCTTTATATTGGTCATGGTTATAATCTCTGTATAATTAAGTATCTATCTATAACATATTCATAGATTTCAATGTATGTATATTTAACCAAAAATTACATTGTTATTAGTAGAAATTTCTAAAGTGTGAGATGCAAACTAATTTTGCATGAGTTCATATTAAATATGAGACTATTTTACATATTTATTACATAGTTTCACTCATTGAAGATCGTCGGACGGACATTTCAAATTCGATTCAGATCACATAAGAATTACTATTTCTGTCTAGTTTGCATTCACAAAACTGAAAATAGCGATAATTATAATTATTAATATATAATAATTTTCAGCAATTCTAAACGTTTCAATCGTCATTGTCGCAACAACAAATTATACATTCAGTTACAGTAGTACAACATTCTGCTACACTTTCTATACATTCACATCTTTCTTCTCTTCTTCTTTTCTTTTCTTCATCCACTTCACGATCACAGAACGCACATAGTGTCACTACTGTGATCAGTAATGCACAGGCAATTAATATGATATATACAGGATTATTATACCACCCGTCGCCATCTTGTATTATACTTGTCATCGTTTTGTCTCGTTCCGTTTTCTCGTCAGTACTGAATTACGTATCTGTAACAATTTTAGGTCTCGCTATATATCTTATGTATGTATGTCTTTGCCTATAATACAGCCACTACATTTAAAACGGCACATACATACAGTTTATTGGGTATTTGTATAGCTTTGTTTATATATTCGTGGCTGTCATATTTGTTTTTCTGAATTATTTTCCCAGTAGACAGTACTTTTCATTATCTTATTAAAACTATTTGTTTCTTACAGTGAAGAAATCTATTTTTTGCAATTCAGTTACAATGAGCGCAACAACAAAGCATGCATTCAACTGCAATAGCACAATATTCTACTGAACATCCTATACAGTCTAGTGCTGCATCTGTTTTGCTTTTTTTCTCTTCATCCACTTCACGATCACACCACGCACATTGTATTATAAGTGTCACAACAGTGATCAGCGATGCACAGGCAATTAATACAATATATACAGGATTAGTATACCACACGTCGCCATCTTGCATTATATCTGTCGTCATTTTATCATCCGTTTTCTCGTCGGTATTGAATTATATGTACCTGTAACAATTTTAGGTATCGATGTACTTCTTATCAAATGTTATATACAAACAGTACATTTACAAATGTTATAATACATTCATACACTTTATTGTGGTATTTGTGTAGCTTTCTTTATGTACGTGTGGCTGTGATATTTGTTTTTCTGAATTATTTTCTCAGTAGACAGTACTTTTAATTATATTTGTAGTGGATCATTTTTCGCTGGATCGAATTTTAAACGCAGTGCAGTTAATCTGTTATACATACATGTTTATATGGTTGCCTATCGTTTCAAAATTACAATAAACAGTTAACGTTATTTTAAGCAAATCAATCTATTTGGAATGTACTGAAAGATTCAATCGTTACTGCAAAAACAAGCGTGAAGTAGTCTTAAACCACACGAAATTAAATAAGTCAAATTAGATCACTTGTCAACTTCTGTGCCCATATTTTAACTCAAAACTATTCATTTCTTACTGAAGATACCGATTTTGGTAATGACTAGCTTGAGAAAAATTAATTTTTTGCAATTCAGATACCATGAGCGCAACAACAACCTATGCATTCAACTGTAAGAGCACAATATTCTGCTGAACATGCTATGCATTGTAGTGTTGCATCTCTTTTTATTTGTTTATCTTCAGCAGTCTCACTATCACAGCACGTACATTGTATTATAAGTGTCACGACAGTAATCAGGGATGCACAGGCAATTAATATTATATATAAAGGGTTATTATACCACACGCCGTCATCTGGCATTATATTAGTCATCGTTTTATCACGCGTCCGTTTTCTCGTCAGTATTGAATTATGTACCTAAAACAATCATACATACAACACTATATTTACAAATCGTATGATAAATTCAAACATTTTATGTGCTATTTGTGCAGCTTTGTTTATGTGTTTGTGAATTTAATTTTCTGCTATATTTTGAGATCATTCTATCTAATGAGGTGGATGTCTGTTATTCTTTCTTATACTCCGTAATATGTTTTACATTTATTTAATATTCCTGCCTTCTCAGAAGCTGGATAGTATTGAAACTAATATCTATATTTTAAATTATTAAATACCTATAAATAGTTTAAAACAAAAGCACTATATTTTACGGAAAAACATTTTAATTGAAACGCAGAATTTTTTAAATAATTTGGACTGAACAATAACTTTATCTATCGTGCAGAATTTTACTGTATAACTTACTAATAGACACATCGTAACAGTTATAGTAAACATAATTAATTTCGATTTGAAAATAACAAATTTTCAAATAAAAATTACGTCAATTTTGTACCGCAAACATTTGCGGTACACACGGGCCTGCAAGCCAGTTGGCGTCTAATTTAGTTATTAATATTATGTACTTGATTTCAAGTATTTGGCCTTGCAATTAATGTACTCGTACACATTAATCTCTAATTTAGTTTACAAATTAATATATATGCACATTTTTATTTTCTTCTTTAAAATATCGCTAGTCCTACCTCCTACATAAACAGTTGCTCTCCACACCACTAATAAAGTACAGATTTATTTCTAATAGTTGTACATACCAATATAAATTTACCGCTTATCTATCTATTGCATTCAATGCGTAGTACTACAATGTGAGGGATGTTATTTTGGTTGGATGCCAAGGTCAAACGTGTGTACAATGTTTCTGACAGCATGCGTCCATATAACCTTCATTCATACATGAATTGTTGTTAGTCAAATCGATATAAAATGTGTACTTACAGTCAATCAATTGTTGTTATTCCTAGTGTTGTTTTACACTGGTTGTACAATATCAATACTATAACTATTTGGTGTACAAATATATACACGTGACAATGAAGACAGCTCTCGATTCGTACTGCTTCGTAGCTTACCGCTGGCCAACTGCGAATGAACGAATGTCGTATTGGACAACGTTGTACAACACGGAAATTCCTATATGCAAGCGAGGCTTACAGGAAAAAACCAATACTTATGATATTTTCAAGAAACGAATTCTTCTATTTTGTATGAAGCCTTTTTTTCCTTGTTTTTAAGTATGTTAACGTACATTGCTGTTGCATGAAACGTGTTTAAGATTAGCAGGAAAAAACGTTGTGATTATTCACTTTTAATTGATCTTGCATGTATTTTGCAGTGCATGCATGAACAGGATGTTAATATGTAGGTATAAATTTTATCCGGGCAACAAAAATATAGCAAACTCTATAAGGAAGTTAAACATTCTAGATGCTGATATAGTTTTTCGAAAATAATACATCGTTTATTATTACCTTTTAAATTAATCAATTTTAAATGCTCAAACAATGACAGTTGAATTATTTTTTCAACAGATAGTACTTTTCAGTATATTTGCAGATTACTTTTCGCTGGTTCGAATTTTAAACGGGTCACCTGTATTGTGCAGTTAAACTGTAATGCATATACGTATACGAGGTTGTCTATCTTTTCGGAATAACAACAATAATCTATTAACGTTATTTTAAGCAAATCAAACAGTTTATTTGGAATCTATTGAGAGGAAAATTCAGTGGGATGCTGCGGATCGTTACTGGAAAAACATTAAGTGACGCCTGTCAGTCTGGAGCCATATGAAATAAAATAGGTCAAATTCGATTTCAAGGACATTTTGACCTGTTTTTTTGTACAATAAAAGTAAAATTTATTTGCCACTATATCTGTATTCAAACAGTGTTTGGCTTATTAGTATTAAAACAATATTTTTCTTCAGGAATAATATCTGCAGAATCAACATTTTCATAAAAAATACAAAAAAACACAATATGTAACGAATTTAAACACTGATCATCATCTGTAATTGACGTAATATTGAATAATTGTTTGGTAATATTCTCCATTGTTGCATTGATTATATCCATTGTTGTTATATTATGCATGAATATGTTTGATTCAAATGTATGATTACTGTCCAAGAACTGGTATCGGAATTTATCGGTTATAATACTTTTATATTGTTCGTTTGTCATTTTTATGTCTGTAAATATTTCTGTAACAAATATAGTTATAATAAAAAAAGTTTATGAAGCTAAAACATATCATTAGGTTGACACAAATTATTCAGATTTACTTTTAAAAAAACAGTGCAAATATAGTACTGAATTATTATTATGCTCATGGTACTATAAAGATATAAAATTCATGCTTATCTTACCGAAATGTATATTTTAATACTGAGATTTGCACTAATTTTTCTGGAACTATTGTTCTACGCTGTAAGATATACACCTGCCACTTGTCAACACGGCTCACGGTGAATTGACAATGCGTGCTTTATCTTTGACTCATCATTGAGTATATAATTAGAAACAATATGTGCATTTTTATGAGTGCACTTTCACATTGTACATTCATTGATAAAACAATCACAAATTACACACAATAACATGTTTAGAACCGTTCATATGCAAACAAACTGGTTTATGACGTTTGCATACGACATATTATTATACATCATCACACTGAACTCAAAAATTAAAGAACTGAGCCTGCAGTATTTCACAGTGACTGTATTTCTGCTATGAACAAACAATATAAGTGCATTGATCAAAAATAAGATGAACTATCATTATAGGCTGGAAAAACCTGATTGTACCTGAATATCCCGGTTTGATAAACATTTTGTTTTTACAGTAACACCAATGCGTGGTCGGGGATTCCCCCGTACTGCTCCGCAGCGTGGTGATCTCTTCCGATCACGACCGCCAAACACTTCAAGGCCACCATCATTGCATGTTGACGATTTCGTTGCCTTAGAAACGTGTGGTGCACAGCCAACTGGTCCGACAGGCTATAATAAACTCAGCAGAGATTTGTTGAATACTCGAGTTGTGCGTAGCGTTCGTGGACGAACGTTCATATCACCTGATCGCGGAGTGCATTTCAGACCATTGTAAATAAATGTATTATTTTCTTTTTCCTGTTCTAGATAAAGTTAGATTTTTGTTTAGTAAA
>JAGJTL010000025.1:913019-923654 GCA_022063505.1 Calosoma granatense
TCTTATCACAAGTCCTGTAGTTTTTTAATTGAGTTATACTGTATTATGTGTAATAATAAATCAATATATCTATTGTAAAAAATTATTGCCACTCGACTGGTTAATGGATACAAATACTCAGGCGACATGTAGTTTGACGTTCACTGGTCTGTTACATAACACATCTGTAAGTATAGGGACATTTAATTTTATCAGCTTGGTATACAAATTGTGGTCGATGATTTGTACGGTGTCCTAAAATCTTTTTTGACTTGTTCAGTTCAACAAATTTTAGAAATATATCTATTGTTTAGTGGTGAAGATAATAACAAAAAACTGTCAGTTGTGTAACTGTGTTTGATGTGTTCAGCCTAGCTAGAAATAATTCAGCTTGAGTTTTAGAATTTAGTAGTGTGTAAATAATACATATACATAAAATGACAAGTCCAGTAATTTTGGCTGCAACAGCAAAACATACTGCAACTGTAAGTAAAATAAATTTTTGAGATATATGTGTCACTGTAATAAATTTTCATTTTCTTTCAGCTGATCTTTTTACATGGCTTGGGCGATACAGGGTTAGTAAAATTAATTAAACATGCAGTGCATTCATTATACTAATGAATATTTAAATTTCATCAAATACTATTGATAACCAACAAAATATGTTAATTGCACTTCTTATCTAAATACATTTTAAATACTACTTAGGCAATTGTTTAACTATATATAATTACCATGAAATACTGCGGTATTGAGTGCAGATATAAGGAAATAATTATAACACAAACACTTTAGACAAAATGACAATGTATGACACTTTAATTAAACTTAAAATACCGTATGCTCCCTGTTAATTTGTAATTCAGGAAATGCAATTATAATACTCTTTAGTTTCGTATATTAAAGTGTGGTTGTGCTAGTACATATAATGGGTAATTTTGTGTAGACTAAATATGTATAAGCAAGTGTATTGTGTACTTTCAGTCAAGGTTGGGCCAGTGCTATGGCGGCTATTCGTCCCGCCTATGTCAAAGTAATTTGTCCAACTGCACCTACAGTGCCTGTTACTTTAAATGCAGGCTTCCGAATGCCCAGTTGGTTTGATTTACGTACCTTAGATGCTTCTGGACCAGAAGACGAAGAAGGTAGTATTTAATTAAATTCTCTTATTCAAATACTACTATTAAAAATAATCATGATTACCTTCTGACTGTTGTCATTTGTATAAAAACTTTATTAGTATCAGTTAGTATTGCTCAAATGATATCGACAGATATGAATTATTTTTAGTAATAACCTGTATAGAGAAAATAATTATGATACATATAAAGTTTAGAATAATTAGTTTCAGGTAAACAAAATGAAGACTAAAGTCTTCAAAATAACAAAGTCACTACACCAGTGAATTATTATTTTTAGTTTATGTGATACATACCTATATAAATATTTTCAGGTATTAAACATGCTGCAACTCAAATCCATAGCATGATTGAGAATGAAATTCAAAGTGGCATTCCAGCAAATCGCATTTTATTAGGCGGTTTCTCGCAAGGCGGTGCACTGGCACTGTATTCTGCACTGACACTGCCACAAAAACTCGCTGGTGTTGTATCTTTATCATGTTGGCTACCATTACACAAGAGCTTCCCAGCGTCATTCAAGACTTCTCCAGACCTGCCTGTAAGTTGTACAAATATACAAACCATTTACACTTTAGTGCATTCTGCCTTGATTATCAGATTATTACTAGAATATTTAATATTATAACCTGCAATTTTTACATAACTACGAAAGCAGTTACAACTGTCAGTTATGAGTGTTGCCTATATTTACTTATTGCTAATCTGTTTTCTATTTGGTTTATTTTAAATATATATTATGTAGGAAATTTTAATCTAAAATAACTCAAGCAACTTTTACAATTTATGAATGTGTAACTATATTTTAAAAATGCATATTTAGGTTCTCCAGTGCCACGGTGACTGTGATCCAGTGGTTCCCTATAAGTGGGGCCAGATGACCGCTTCTTATTTGAAAGCCTTTCTAAAGGCGCCCGAATTTCGTTCTTACCGTGGTCTTGCCCATTCCTCGTCGGACGAAGAACTGAGAGACATGAAAGTATTTCTAGAAAAACATCTACCAAACAATTAGACGGAACAGGTTAGTTTGGCAACATTGTGTGTACTCTACATATATAGGTTAGGTAGTTTTAATTTCTAGTAACAGGAAACGTTGACACTGCAATAAAAATAACATTCATATCTTTGTTAAAATAAATCGCCTGAAAACATGTATCTGATAGATTGCACACTTACAATTGTTCTTCAAAAATAAATCTTTTCATTGAATCTTGGTTATGTTTATTTTATTTTTAGTTTAATTCAATTTCATAGTTCATAAGAATGTTTATTACTGTGTATATGTGTTTGAATCAAAGATTATCTTTAATAACTTGTCTTATTTCTATATATCTATGTTTTTATGTATTATGAATTTATTCAAATATGAAACATGCCATTGAAGTAAGTAAGTAACACCGAAAATAAACGGAATCCGTGCTAAAGTTCAAATGAAAAGAGAAATAAATTTATTCCTCTCTCTTTAAGAATAACAAGTAGAAGAAAACATCATGTACTCTCTCCTCTCTATATATTACTTCCATACCACTGATAAAATATAACCTGCTCAAACGTTAAAAAAGAAAACATGATCTTTCATTTACCACTAATAATTATCAATAATTAGCTTTCCTACTCATGAAAAAATGCAAAAATTCTAATAAGTTTAGACGCAAAAATTTTAGTACTGATATATATATTTCTAGTGTACGAAATTTCTTAAATAAATTAACTTTCAAAATTATGAAAAATTAGCATAATAAAATTTTCATGACGAAATAAAATGTCCTACAATTATATAGTTCCCTTCAACCTTAGAATGTGATTTATTTAAATTTGTTTTCTAAATATGTAAATAGATGTATAAAACTGTTTTAAAATAGTATGAAATTATGTTAATTTCAATTTTCCATCGTCGTACACTGTTTGTTTAAATATATTCTAAAATGATAAGTAATATAAAAATATACACTGAAAACCGTTCAATTTGAAGATCAGTGAACAAATTTCATATTTAAAGGTTAATATATAATTTTTGTTGACATTTATGTTTCAAATATGGATTAAATAAAGCACTAATTTCTACATTTGTACGTTTTATATTATTATTAGGGATTGTTTTTCATATATTAAATAATTGGATGGAATAAATGAACTGTTTTGAACGATTTTCTTTGTATTTAGAAACATATTTGTTCCATAACACCACTACGAAATGTCAGGTACAACACATTATTTTCCTTTAAAACTTTGATCATTTCAAATATTACTTACTTATCAATCATTATTGTAAAGTTAGTAGAAATACAGATATTTGCATTGCATTTTTGTTTGAATGTCAAACGAAAATTAATATTTCAACTGACAGAAATGGAATGCGCATGCGCTGTATACTGTCATGGCGCAGTACGAAATGTGTAATTGGCTGCGTTTGCATTTCATTTATTTAACAGTTCTGCTATTGTAGAATGTAATTTTAAATATTGGCAAATATTATGCACTTTCAGTAACTAATTTGTTACTAGAGGTTAATAATATACATGCAATGTAAATTCCTTGCAACCTTAGTTACGTCACTATGTATTATTAGTGATATTTTAGTTAAGAGTTTAATGTGTTTCGTTGTGAAACACCTATATATTAATTTGTATTATAGCAAAATATATGTGAAGCAATAGTCATATAATCAACTATATACTTTGTAATTTATTGTATACTTCAATGCAGAAATAAAATAATTCAGAGTAAGTGTTTCACTATTTTGTCAGTCCGTTAACTAACTTTATACCGCTTGATAAAATATGTGTTTTTTGCTACATATAATTTAATTGTGAACATCACAAGATAATACATATAATGTATATTTGAATATACACATTAATAATATACACATTAATACACATTTCAGATAATAAACATATATATATTTTCGAAAGAATTAGGTACAAATAGTTTCTATATTCGCCAACCTATATTGTCTGTTAGATGTGTCTCGTACCAAGACTAAATTTCTTTGTTTTCTGTTAAAAAGCGTAGGCAAAGCACCTATCGCTACATAACCTATACATTTCCCTTGTCCTATGGTATAACTAAAATTACCATTAGTTACAAATCCCAGTATTTGACGAGCACACGAGTTTCGAATTGTTTTCGGCTCAGGTAACCATAAAGATTTCATTTTAGCGGCTTGTTCTTCAATGAGATTATCATTTGATGGAAGTTCCTATAAATATATTAAATTTCAATTACTATTTCATCTATATAAAATACTAGTACTTACTCGTTGGAATTATAAAATGTAAAACATGAGAGATAAGTAGATAAAATAACAAACCTTTCCAGTTTCTTTAGCTCTTATTCTTCGTTTTCTTAACCTCTTCAGTAGTTTCTGATGTGCGTCACGCAAATCTTTCCTTACCGTTTGATTCTCATCTCTATGCAACGGTTCCACAGGTTCATTCTTATTTTTCAAATCACAGTCTTCCGGTAAACAAATAATGGAAAATTTCTTCATTCTTCCTCTTTTCAGCAACGTCAATGCAACAGGAACTAAACAGTTGTCAGCAAAATTAATATCAACAATTTGAAAATCCATATTTTTATTTTTCAATATTTCTTGTAAACTCTGTATTTTCTTTCGATCCCTTAACACGTAGAATTGTTGAATTGGTTTCGGCTGGAGATTCCATTCTCCAATTAATGTTTTCCACGCGAAAGTAAATGGACTAACTATTCCCATTTTAGTGTAGTTGACACGTTTATTCGGTGGTAAATTGAAGAATTTTTCTTTATATACATTGCTGACTCGATTTTCTTCTGTTTCGCCTGCTTTTGTGTCTGGATGTAAGAAATCAGGTTGGCCTTGCTCAAATTTCAGCATATGTGATTCTCTGATGCCTCCAGCTCGGCCACCCCACATTATTAAACTCAGCCATAATGGACGGCCCCAATTTGAGGGTGATATTATATCCCAACCGCTGCAATAACCTATGTATAGCAAAATTTAAAAAAATTACAAGCGTATTCATTCTCTCTCAGGCATGACAAGTAATATTATGTTAAGTAAAAACATCAAGTTCAACAAGAAAACAAGCATTAAATATTGAATTGCATCTAACATATAATGTGTATTTAATTTGTGTACCTTTTGTTCACTACCGTAACAGTTATCAAACATGCTTACCTAAATTATTTGTGCTATTTCTATTGCCAGGCTGTTGGACTAACATCACAGGTATAGCCGATGCATCTAGTGGTGCTATATTATCAGATACAAGCTTATTTCTCCGTTGATTTAGAAGTTCAGCTGTTGACATTTTATTTTTCGAAACTTTTGTCCTTATACTCTCACTCCAGATACAACCGTATTTCATACTCTGAACTACATCTTGCATTTCGTCATTTTCACTATTTGCTAACAAAGCTTTTGTACGTTTGGATGGTAAATTATAACGTGGATCACTGACAACTAAATTCATAATCAGATACGGACTCAACTGAGATGATGTGCTAATATTTTCTAACGCGTCCCAAAACGAAGTCTGTTCGTTGAAAATCTGTTTGTTTTCAGGTAATTGTAAATATTCTGTAAGCCAAGTTGATTTATTGTCTTCTGATACAAATTTAAGAGATTTTTTAACGACGGAATGTGAAAGCGGGCCGGTTAATCGAAATCTATTTAGATTATGTTTCAATTCTGTTAGTTTTACTCCATTTGTTCCGTGATAACTTGGATTTCCACAATTATTACTTTCCATTTTTTGCAAATTAAATAATTCAGTCAGACAATTTACTAGTTCTGAATAGAAAGCAGCATGAATCCACAACCATAATTGTCTGTTAACAGTTTCCTTCTGTTCAGGTTTCCACATAAACTTCACTTCTCCAATAGCTTTAAATGGATACGAATCTTTGTGGTAAAATATAGCACTGCCTTCCCGATTACCGTTTTTAAAAGCTCGAGCATTAATAGTTAAACCTGTGTGCTGATTGGTCAATAGTTTCAAATGTTCCGACAGCATATCTTCTGGACCAATTAACTCTACGCAAGTGACATAAGAAATATCTTGTAGTAAGCAATGTTTAGCACTAGCTCTATAACAAGCTCGAAACGCTTTATCGCACGGTCTGTCAGGCAATCTATAGCCCCATCGTTCAATCATATGAAACCGTTTTGCATGCCAAATATGAGTTTCAAGCCAAGTATGCTTTCTTTGTCTTCGAATATAATCTTGTAACAAATTTTTAGGTCTTCGTTTAAATTTACGGGACGGCCGTTTCTGTTTTGGAGGTAATCCTGATTTTTTCATTTGATTCAAATGTGCTTCACGAAGCCGTCTGGGCAGTCGTTTGACTTTGTGGCTCATGGTACGACGCCTCATATGTTTTGGTAAACGTTGAAAGACAAGTTTTGTGCCTGTTGGCTGTGCTAAAGTATTTTCAAGACTTTGAATTTCTTTTGCTCTGGATTTTAACATCTTATATATAAACACAGCTTCTGGCAATTTTTCAGTTCCTTTTAGTAAGGAACTGGATGTGCTTGGTTCCGTCATTTTGCTAATATTATATTAAACAAACTCACGTGTTAATTATTTGAAACTGTAAATATAACCTATTTTTGCTACTCTGTCTGCAAGACGGAAACACATGTGTTTTCTGTCAGAATTAGGTACAGCCAACCGTAGCGACTAAATAGTTCTACACAATTCAAAATTGTAAATTTTAAGTGGAATATATTTTATTCTCTGCAAAACTGACTGACTTATCAGTTTGCAATAATTTCTATAAGATAATTTATAATTACTACATTTTAACTGCATTTCTATTTTTCGTATTATAGTTTTGCAAGAGGAACATAGATGGCTTAATAAAACAAATAATAAATAGAAGTCAAAAATATTATCAGATGTTTTTTAAATATTTACATTCCAGTTACTGATATCAGTAATACATTTGCAATTTGTGTGTAGAGTTCGAGTGCAATAATTTTAAAACCACAATTAATAAGTTAGATTTGTTTTATATATTAATTTTAATAATGTCAACAATTATTAAGAGATTAGTTAGCACACCTAAAGCGCCTAAACCAGTTGCACCATACAAGTAAGTACAAAAATATTTTGTCAACCTGTAGCCACTATTCAATCAATTACTTTTTTAAATACATATTTGCAGATATGTTTCGATACTTCATTAATTAATTTTTCAAATATCTTCAATTTTAGTTAGTATTTTAGTTTTTTATCACTTTTACAAAAACAATATTATTACAAAATATAATATAAAAAATCTGGTATGGTTACCACACAATTTTCTTATACACATCTATTTAAAAACTCAATTTAAATTGCACATGTTTGACCTTTCAAATGATTTCCAGTTCATATTTTGTTTCATAAATCTTTTACTCAAAACTGAATAGAGATATAAAAAAATGTATACAGTATCTTATCTTCAAAATATTATTTGCCACAACTTTTATTTGACAAATTTTCCCGTATCTCTTTTTATTTCTAAAATAATTTAAAACTTTAAATACATTGAGAAAATAGTCAAAACGTTTTCAGGGTATTTTAAAATGTGTATTTCTGTTAAAATTTGGCAATCAATGTTTTTCATTATTCCTATACGTACTTCCTTATGCTGTGTATAGTAAAAATGACCTCTTAAACACGTGCTTCATATTGCTTATCGATATTTTTTAAAAACATCTTATCAGGTTTATTTTATTATGTAATGAAGTAACATTGACGTATTATTTTTCTTTGTATTACATTTTAATCTGATGCAAGATTGAATTATAATTTAAAAGTTAAATTATTAATTAAATATGAATAATTCTTTTTACTTTCTTTTACACAGTATAAGTTTTAAAATTATGAAAAAAATCAGTTTTTATGGATATACACGTTCTCAGATCCCCAAATAATTTTTGACTATTTTTGTGAGTGTATGTATGTGTGATGGATAGATGGATGGATATGACACCGAATGTTCAATAACTCAAAACGAATAAAGATAAAACATGTCATATAGTCTTGTTCTATTTCTATTCAGTTTTTGGTTATAGATATTTATTTGTTACGCCGTATTATTTGTTCGTAGTCAGGCGGTTTTAGTGGATCGTACCCTGTATGTTTCTGGGGTAATTGGTTTGGATAAGGACACAATGAAACTGGTTGATGGTGGAGTTAGTGCAGAAACTCGCCAGGCACTGCAGACTCTTGGTTATATTTTAGAAGCGGGTGGATCTTCGTTCGACAGAGTTATCAAAACAACAATATTATTACAGAATATGAAAGATTTTTCAGTAGTTAACACCATTTATCAAGAGTGTAAGTTTGCTAAAATGTTGATATGCAGTTTTTCGTTTAGTAATTCGTTATTGAATAATTAATTTTGTAATATTTGTATTAGTTTTCACCAAAGATTTCCCTGCTCGTTGTGCTTATCAAGTAGCCGCGTTACCATTGGGTGCTCAAGTGGAAATAGAAGCCATTGCCATTTCCGGTGCCGTTAGTACCGTAGTAGGAGCAGTTGATAGCGCTGCGGGTTGCAGTGCGTGTGGACCTAGCAAAATGTAATATTTATCTTCTTGCTCTAAAACTTTATTTTAAACATAGTTTAATAATACATGTATGTATGTGAAAAGGCAATAAATATTTGTTAAATAAAAATACTGACCTCTGTTTTTTATTTCAAGAAATAAAATCATTGTAAAATATAATGAAATTTATAAAATTACAATTAAAACAGTTATTTTGTGATTTTGAATATCTTTTTAATTTTAACGTGTAGAAACAACGCTATTAATTCTGATTTTAGATAAATAATAATACAATATGATCTAATACATATTCCTGGGGGTTTATTAAAAAAATAACTGCGGTTATTTAATCTAAAAGTATTTTTGAGTTGGAAATAACACTTGTGATGTAGTGAAATTAAATTGATACATTTGAGGATAATTGTATAGCAGTTATGTACATATTATGTCTAGACTCTATTCAAACTACAAATGAAATAAGAGAAGTCATATTTCTGCACTGGATACTGGGAATTATGACGCAACGATTGTTAGAACGGAAAATCATGCATAAAATACATATAATTTTGTTGGTACACAACACTTTTCTCCTATATTTAGAAATCCATCAGCGAAATTTACATATTGTACATGTCTCATTAGACAGTATAATAAGACATTATCAAGTTTAATTAATCATGTAATAATAGTGATTTAATTAATGGACGACAGGCATGCTTATTTTAAATTATATGTTTAAAAAGTACTTACCAATCATGACATCCATTGCTAGTATATTCGCGTATAGTGTTTTGTGGTAACATATAGTTTTATATTGATTTAAACAGCCTTTTTATTCACTGAAAAAATACCGATATAAGATATATTTATAAGAACATTATTGAAAGTTTCACTATATTAGCACATATTAAACAAGAATATAAGTTAATTTTATTTGTTCCACTGTCTAAGAAATCAATGGATGTTAAATAGAAACGAACAAAACTACGACTGTCAAACAAACATTTATATAATTTCAATAATTCGTTAAGCTTCAGATCATTAAATTGTGTTACATTTTTAGTAAATTCAATGTATTACATTTTGATTGCATAATATTTTTTCTAGCTTATAGAATAGAATATAAATTTCAATTGTATATTTATATAAACTGGCCATTGTGTCAATTTAATTTTTTGATTAATGGTTTACAAAGTCGTAAGACGTCATAACTGTATGCGAAATTTGCTGCACGTGTACGATTTTCATACGTTTATGTAAAATATGTGAATACTGCTTCCCCAAATGGGAAGACATTATTGCACGCAATGCTGTTTGTATTATTCATTAGTTTTTTACCTCAACCTGAACGTAGTTATTATATCGTTTTATGGAAGTTTTTTTTTCATTTCTTTCACTCCTTTTCTTTGACCTTGGGCTAGTTCAAAAGAGACGATAATATGTTACCAGTGACGTATATTTACTGCGTATACAATCAAAAAATATGTACCGATGTAATACTTACTAAACCAATAATTCCATTATTTGTATACTGTTAAAATCCTACCTATTTTTCTTATATGCATTATTTTCACTGGTTGAAATAAACATAACATTTGACATTTCTGTTATTTAACTGTAGTAACAATGAACTGTTCGGAGGACAAAGAATAAAAACATTTTAAGTTTTATTTTCATTACTGTATGGAACAGAGTCACGATACACCAATGGTAATTACTACAAGAATGTAACGTATTTTTTTTCGATTTGGTTTAAAATATCCAACCCTAGTTCATGTTTAATTCAAGTGTAGATCGATAGTCTATTTCTAACGTTGTGTTTATTATTACTCTTTAATAATTCGCACTAGAATTTTGCGTAGTTTTATTTATACATTACTACTACTGGAAAAAGCATAAAACAAACATTTTATGTCAACTGAGAAAATTATTAAAAATTATTTAAATAAAATAAGTTGTTACTGGATTTACATAATTTATTTTATAGCT
>JAGJTL010000025.1:958747-998820 GCA_022063505.1 Calosoma granatense
ATATTTTTCAACAGATTACATATAGATAATATATTTAATACATATAATAATTTGTAAGACAAATAAAATTGTTGCGGAAGTGCTAATACTGATGAAATTCGTTGAAATGCGTGATGGTGTAGGTGAGATGAAGTGAATATCTTTCTGATTTGTAAAGGGGGTCAAGGAGACGGTTCGGGACACCCACGAAATGCACAAGGTAGCGCGTGAGCGGGGAGCATTTATCACAATGCGGACGTGTGCGGAGGCGCCTGTTGCCCCCATGTCTTGTCGGTGGACCAAACCACCTTCGACCTTGCACTACTGGAATATGTATTCGTAAAATGCAATACACTCATTTCTAATTCAGTATCACAACTAATAAACTTGAGGTAAATTCAATGAAATAAGCCATAGTTTACCAATAAGGAAAAACAACATTTATTAATAATTTTTCTATTAATCAATATTAATGAATTAAGATCAAAGGACAAAAGGGTTATCTAGAAAGTAGTATACAAGTTTCCTTATTTATAATTTTTATTTGATAATTGTATACTAAATATCGTTTATTTGATTATTGTATACAAAATATTTTTTATTTGTTAATTATAAAAGCGATTTTATTTGTATGAATGGTCAAGTTCTTGCAAATATTAAATAAATGTTCATAACATAAAACAAGATATACTGTTTAACAGTATAGCAAAATATATTCTGTTTATCACAGTAAATATGTTGCTAACAGGAAATGGCAACGTTTCCTGTTTTATCAACTGCTCCATGCGGTAAATTATAAAGGAAGGTATTTATTTAATATTTGACATTTCTCTTTCTGTGCTGAGAACAGATAAGAGTTATACGTGAAATATTTTATTTTTAAACGGATGAGATATCTATTTAAATCAGACACGAATAGTTTCATTTTAATCTGCTTAGAATAAATATGTATAGAATAACGTTTACATCACTGATATTATTATGTGATTGTAATACAACTAACTAAATGTAATTGTTACATTTTGTTATGTAGTAGGTAAATAATATGTATGAACATGTAATTGTGTATGAGGAAGCGGTAGTTTCGTGGGCGCAAGAGTGCATGGTCGCGCTGGGCTGCTGCCACCTACGGACGAACATGCCCGGTAACCATGGTAACCGGTGTAAGCATCTGCCGAGGACACGCACGCAGGAGTCGGGCCCCAGCCAGGGCCAGGACACGGCAGCAACAGCAGCAGCAACGCACATCATCAGCCAGTAGTAGTCGGGTGCTCGCACCGTGCTAGTCCGCACACGCGGTACTAACAACTCGCTGTTACACATGTATCATCTACAATACACCACGCAACATTGTCAGTTGTACATGTACATGCACGTGTAATGAAAGAACGACACAGATCGATCTAGCAGCAGCAGTAATAACAACACAAGTGTGTGAATGGTGTGTTTGGTGACACTGATTGACAGAGTGTAGTATCTAATGGATATATACTGGCGTGCTGGCAAGTATAAGAAATCAGAGCGCGGGTGAATAGTGTCGTGTTAGTGATGGTGATGGTGGGTAGTAATAGTAGTAGTCACGTGCCGTCGCGAACAGGACAAGATGCGGAAGAAAAGACGTCGTGCAAAGAAGGATGGATGTTGTTGTCGCGATGACGGACGGACGACACGGCGCCTCGGAACCCTGGGCCCTGGAACTCGATCTAGATCTACGCCAACACATCCAGCACTGTCCGTGCGCATGCAACCATATGGGCTATGGCAATTACTTGGACTATCAGGTACATACAACTCTTCATATATACAGCTCTGTGTCCTATGCTTTACATTATTATCCCTGTGTAACACATAGATCTGTATCTGGTTTATATCCTACATTAGTTCAAAGCATTGAGTGATGTTTTGTTGTAGAATATCCCGCGCGTACTGGCCTGATTAAATCACACGTACAGATATATGAGATGATGCAATTGTTTGTTTGTTTTATTATATGCAAGTTGATGATATCATTTGACAAGGTGGAAATTCCTTATACAGATTAGCTAAACTAACGTTACTATTTACTTGTGCGTAAATAAATTAATTTAGAAATTACGTGAGTAAGTATTTATACATTCTATTCATATTTTTTTAATTCAATTATCTAATAAATTTAAAAGAACACTAATACTACAGTATTTAATTATATTTTTGTTACAGAAAATTATGTAACATAAAATAATAATGATATTTTGAGATTATAGATAATTTGGTCAAATTGATTAAATGTTACATTTACATCAGCTGACAAATTATTTATTAAAATCCACAATTAGTTTTTTTAATAATATTTGATTATAATCGTTTAATATTATTTCGTATTGGACACATTTTAATAATATCAACATTTCGATATTCCTTGCAGTGTATTATTTTAAGTTTTTTAAACATATTTTCTATTTGTTTTCCTGTTCTTCTTTATTATTGTATATCTTGTATTTGTTCCACAATATGGTGCTTTATTTTGTAATATATTTCCGGAAAAGCTGATAATTAGTTAATATTTTACAAAAATTAAATTTTATTCTATAAAGACAGTACCATTTGTTTATTAGAAAGCAACTCTTGTATATAAGTTGTATTTCAATCTACTTTCAAATACGTGTTTATTATCAGGTCAATATTTTTATGGCCATAATAAATCTGTCCAAAGCGATGAAGAATGTAGCACTTTCAATGATTCACTGAAATGTTTGTACTTTCTTGTTGGTTTTACTTTTTCGTTAAAGTTCGGTGATGAACAGGTGAGGCCAACATCGAAATAGATTGCTTTGACTCAAGAGAAACATATTTCTTTGTCCTCCCTGCCGATCAATCGATTGTTTAACTGATCATTAAACAGTGATTCGATCTTTCGTGACTTCATTGGAAACAAATAATATATTGTTGTTCTTAGTTTATATATATTTTTCAATAAGTTATTTATGTTAGAATAAATAATCAAAAGTGAATGTACAAAAATATAATTATAGGGTTTTTATTAAAAATGAAAATACTAGTAATACCAAAAAAAAAAACTAAAACAATTTAATTCAATTGGTCTCCAATAAAAAAGCCGTTACGTATCAGTAAATTTTACATAATTACACTGTATTGTATTATATTTACAAATGTAAAATATATACGGATAAAATAAACTTCCGTTAGTTATCCGGAAGTATATCCTGTCAAAAAATATCTTATATAATATCTATATACATATATCGTTATGTGAATTATATGTTGACACGTAATATTTGTTTGAAATATTAACAGACTGTATTCATGGGTTTTTTTAAAGACAGTTAATTATTTTTTAATGCGTAGTTTTTTTGTAGTATTTTTGAAGTAGCGTAAATTGTTTTTCACAGAATTAAATATGATATAGACGTCCATATATTAACACTATTCAACTTAAATCAACGTATGTCTTGATTATAATGTGTTTATTAAGGTTTAAAATGTCTTTGAAAATTTGCTGTTCAATCTATTTTCTAAAGTACTATGAATTCTGCACTGATCATTCGTTTAGAATACTGTATAATCTAAAATATTTGTACACGTTTAAACCCGTTACGAAATACAAACCGGATAAATTTTATTGAAATATGCTTACCTCATCTATAAATTTTCATTTCGTTTCGTATGCAATATTTAATGTGTTTTCCGATGTAATATTCGTTCAGTTTGTATGCACATATACATAAGAACGTCCAACATATCAGTATATGTGTATGTTTTGTACATGTAACTAGAGATATATGTATGTATGTATGTATGTATGTGTGTGTATATAGCACGAGTGCATTATAGTGACCTACATTTCAGCAGGGTCATGGAACTGACCTATATTTCAGGAGCGTTTAATATGTGTATGTTTCATGCAAATTGTTCTTGGCTGTTGCATGTCAACTCGTATGTTTCTATTGTATCTAGTTTGTCCCATACTATTCCTCTCTCTATATGTGTATCAATGTACTGTGAATGTGTTCACTTATATACGTTACAATATTGTCTATACAATGTTCACATGCGTGCGTGTGTGTGTGTGTGTGTATGTATGTTTGTATATTGTGTTCAGAGAGATATCTACTGGTGTCTGTCATTCGTTCTGTGTGCAGTAAATTCACTTTGACAGCTGACGTTTGGTGTTTTAGTGAATTTACCGGGATAAAATATACCAGAACCGTACTTGTATCGTTTTGTACTTGTTTCCCTTGCAAAGAGACGACAATTCTTGTTATCCAGTTCTCTTTTGGTTAAGTTTCATTTTATATTTTGTATGTAAATACAAATGATTAGCAATATTCCTATAATATTCCTATTAAAATATTAGAATTATTATTGTTTATTAACATTTATAATATAGTATATTAACATGATAATAATATGCTAATGTTGATTAATTTACTTGTTTAACTTTTTAATTATAAATAATAATTCATATATCTGTACAAACTATGCGTTATTAATCGAATATGCAGTAAATAAAAATGATACAATTTTCATTATATTTTGACTACTTTTTCACATATGCTTAAAAGTACCAAAACTGTTATTCTTTTGAAAGATAATCATTTGTTTCCTGTGAATATGTATTCTGTAACAATGCGCCCACGCGTGTGCTCTTAGTAAGAAGAACACGTCAGTATAATTATGGATAAAATTCCAGTAATAAGAATAGCATCGCATAATTATAGTTAAAATTAACGAAACCAATTTGCCAGTTTTAATTTTCCTAATTGACCTAAAATACACGCGAACAGCGTACTCGTTAAGTGGAATTTTAAACTGACAAAACTAATTTTCTGCGCTATATATCAAACTGTTTCGCGTGTTTTCTAAAGATTACCGCATATTTTATGTTAAATTGTGTAACATTCCACGCTCCAACATTCGT
Organism: Calosoma granatense; assembly: GCA_022063505.1. Taxonomy (NCBI): domain Eukaryota; kingdom Metazoa; phylum Arthropoda; class Insecta; order Coleoptera; family Carabidae; genus Calosoma; species Calosoma granatense. The sequence goes on from JAGJTL010000025.1 coordinate 963,645, forward strand.
GTAACATACTGAATTTACCTGGTAACATGACACTAGCACATATAACCGTTACCAAGTTGTACCCGAGGGAGAAATCAGTGCCCTCCTAAATGCTCACATACAACATCAACTTGGAAATGAATAAAACAAGACAAAACTTCATTTTTCCATGCTTGCCTTATAGGGGCCTCTGTCCTCGTTGCGCAAACTAATTTATACAAGCTTAAATTCACTTTTTGACACATGGGAAACAAATTTTGCTTTGTGATTTACTTCTTCCCGTTCTCAGAGAAAAGTGATTTCTTTCTCATTTGTTCACAAAATGATTTTACTATTTTTGTTAACAGATTTCATCGCGAATATAGAATGTATTTTAAATGCTATTTTTTGTTCATTATAATACTGTTTTTGTAATTTTAACAAATTGAATCGTATAAAACTATAACTGTGTTTGTTGATTAACGTAAATTATGAAAGCAGAAAATCAAAATTAATGTTCGTGTATTTAATTAAATTTAACTGAAGGTGACATAAAAATGTTAAAATGAAATTAATTATATTTTCTGTTTAAAAATTAGCTTTTATACATGTTAATATATTCAGTTATACATTTTACAGCGTAGATGAAATAGAATATCTTTTTGTATATATTTTTTTCAACGTCCCCAGTATTTAACCAGTTCATTGTTAAGTTTATTTCGTTAAAGATATTCTGCATAGTATTAGATTTGCAAAGTTAATGGAGCTTAAGAATTTTATTACAACAGAAAAGAGAGGGATTATATAGTGGAGAAGTCGAGTTAAAAATTTGGAAACATCGCCTTCAGACTGACACCTGTTACTTCATAATCTGGAGTTTAACTTCGATACAAGATTATATATTTAACGCAAATTTAGTTTAGGATTTTGTAAAATTTTAAAAAATGTTTAAACTGCACTTACATCTATAGCTTATTCATCTGTTATTTAATTAGTACAGTGGCTGTTAGGATTAATATATATTTTTGTAAGCAAAATTTCATGGTTTAAGGCATAAAACATCGTTTCTCATATTTGTTTTGAGGCTCCAATTTTCCTAGGCGGTTCTTTCAGTATGAGATACATTTTCATTTCTTTAATAGAACATTTATAATTGTAACTGATGACGGAAGAGGTTACAGTATTCTAATATAACATGCATTTCACATTACATTTCTCTTTTAGAGTTGATTGTTCTTTATGGTTATGAAGGAATACTGCTACTACGGTGTATTTATTTTTATGTACTGTATGTGTACTCTTATTTCTGTAAATTAACACATACTCCTCAATCAATTAGACGTGAAGTAACATCTTTATAGTTAATTATTATGAGTAGAACGTGGTACTCTTATTAGAGAATTTTTCTTATCAAAGTACCAATATTTAAACTACTGTAATACATGTAAATAATTACGTAAAATATATTTTTAAAATTAATTTTATTAGAAGTATCAAAACCCGATTTAAAAATATGTTGAAAAATATTTTTATCATAATAGCTCCATCTGCGCATGCGAATATTATGCTTTATTTTCATTAAAAATGTAATTCAAAACGTAAATTTTACTATATACTTTATTAATTTTAGTGAAAGCGAAATCAAATATGAGTATTATTGTTAATACAAATATTGTTTTATTATAAATAAAAATGGAGATATCATTTGATTTCTCAATAGGTAAAAATTAAATTAATATTCAGTGAAATGATCATAATTGCTAACATCGGTATGTAGATTTGACAAAACTGAAGTGAATCGTAAAATATCGTGGTTTTTTTCATTGTATCCGCTCCGAAATGAGAGACTGTCGGTTTTTATTGATTTTCGTCATTACGTTCATTCTCGTGTACTTCAGTTTATCTGCCGATAAAATATACGCCATTTTATTTCAAATAACAGATGTTTATTTTGCGTGAAGAACGAGCTTTGATAATATTTACTCATTGAACGAGATTTTAAAATGCATTATCATTTATCAATATAGATTATACCGGGCACGTGGGTACGTATAAAAAATGTATGCACAGGAATATGGTATTTTAGGTAATAGTTTGATATATTGATTTTTAACTAAAATTTAAATACGTACAATATTTCTCTCAAACTAACTCTCTATTAATTAGTACTAACAATTACAAGGTTTGAAAAATACACAGTACTGTATAACCCATTAATAAATCATTAAATTGTGGCAATACAATCTGTTCTTATCTGGTGCAGGATATTAGCGATGAGTACTGTACGATCGTCAACTGATGAGCTAAATGTAATCGTATCTCGACAGCCTCCGGTCAGGTTGTATATTTATTGGTTTATGGTTATTCGAGCACAAACGGATCTCTATATCCCACATCCGGAATCGATCTCTCCCCGTGGATACTGTGTACAGCTTGTATATACATACACCTACATGTATACATGTATACTTGTATGTATATTATACCTCGTAACACCGATGCATTTGCATGTTATCACTTACTGTAACTATTGTGCAAATTAAAGTGAACATGTTGAAACTCTGACCGAAAATTGAATTACACCAGTACTGGCAAAATGTATCTAGTCTATTTCTTCCCTTTCTAATGTTCAATTTACATCGTTGTATATCTATTATATTTATAGCAGTTATGTACGAATTTGAATTAACTAAAGCTTAAGAAATATTGACAGATGTTCAGAGATAGTAAAAACAATTTTTATATCGTTTAGATTATAAGAAGATAAAACATATACAGTTTGTAAATCATAGGTAACAAGAATATGCTAGATATGTTTAAATTATAACAACATTGATGTAACTGTACAATATGGTCGGTATTCATGTATGTTTCAAGCAAGAATATGATCTCATCTCATGTTTGCCTCTGATCATGGCTATGCATTAATGTTTTCATGCAAGTTGACACATTTACACATTGTATCCAATGAGGTTTAAACCTCAAAGACACCGCCACCGTAGCAAAACCATTTACCATTTAATTAGCCAGCAGTGGCAATTAATCTAGAGGGCTCTCAGTGGAAAACCAATATGTTATTCTCGGTACCCCGACGTGAGGGAGCTGTGACCCGGAATAGTGGCCCTCTACACTACCTCCTCCTCCTCACTTACCAGTTCATTGCAACCTCACCGGCCATCGTCATTCTCTCTCACTCTGCTGGTCAAGAGAAGGAAATAATAATATACCTGCCACATGCGATACAAATTATTATTTTTATTAACTCGAAACTAAAGTTTTAAACTAAATATTTAAACAAAATTGACTGAAATTCTCCCGAAAATTATGCCACTGATATTTTGATTAATTTTTATACCGTATATAATGCAATGTAAACATTATAAAATATTACACTTGAATGATTTTATATACATTTCATATAATAATTATGTACATGCATACGTTTGCAAAATTGAACAATGATGTTTGATCAAATAAATGTGTGCTTGTTTAACCCTCCCGACACGGCCACATATGTTGGTCCACAATAAACCAGTGTCTACTTGATTTACACTTCCCAATAAATGAACGTTAATTACTAAATCCCAGTAACCCAAGTAATTGTAATACACATTTCTGTTTTATAATCATTACTAAATTATTTTATTGTTCGTGACTTTATTCAAATATTTTCTAAACAAAGGTTACAAAAAAACTAGATAAACTTAGGATTATAATCCTATTTATACAAGATTTGTATCTTTGTTTTTATATTGTGTATCTATTTATTAATTTATCACAAATTTATCTTGTGTCAGTTGAGAATATTCTATTGTTTTTGAATGGAAATGCTGACTGCAATATCAGATTGAGTTTTAGCAATCTATAAGCGATCGATTTTCTGTCATTTTATCTGTCAGCTTGTGCAGCTGTTATATTCTGTTATTGATTACTTGTCATTTTTTTTGTTATTATTCTACGAAGGAATGATATATAAATTACCGGTGAAGTTTGTGTGAGTGTTGATTACAACGTAAATAATAAAAATCACATATTAAAATTACACATATTGCTCTGTATCTCAACAAATAAGTAAAACCGATTGAAATAATATTCTGTATCCGAACAAAAGTTAAACGCGTAAGATATGCCAGTTCAATTTTGTAAATAATTTAGTACCATTTAGTTCATAATTATGTTATAAACACGAGTAAAATCTTGTATATTCTAACAAGTTTTTACGAAAATTATCGTTGTTTTTTTGTCAAGGCATGAAACGGGAGGATAGAAAAACGATATGTATTCTTTGAGGAGATGAATGTGAACTCACATAATTAGTATTTATTGAGACCTCTCCTTGTCTCTATAGCTGAAGAACTCTAAATTAACTTACCCCTTTTTTTGGACACCTGTACTCGATATAGAGATACATGTACGTTTATTCGTCTGTGTGTGTGCGTGTGAGTGGATATGTTATGAGGGTCTATTTTTACAGTCTATAATCCTCAGAGCGCTCGTAAAAAAACGGTATATGATTTGAAATGGCCAGTGCTTCAAAAGGAAAATTTGATTTCGGGAAATAAAGCCTGAGTTTCATGCCTTATGCGGTGGAATATTGTGGTACAAAATTAGTACTCTAGTACGTTTTATTTGCGATTTACATGCGAGTGTAAATTTAGATGCACTCAGATTAAATTACATTGGAGCACAATCGATTACAGTGGATTATTATAAACAAAACACTTGAAATAGAAAAGTTATTAAATATCAAAGTATATTTAATATCTAAATCGAATAAGATAAGATATGCATACATGTATTTTTATATAATCATGATTTTTTCGAGTTTGCAGGCATACATTTATTTCCTTGTATTTTTTCCTACTATATTCATTATTGAAATGTTTAGAATTAAAAAAAGATCACGTATTCCCAGTGCAGCTTCTGAACTGGACCTTAAAATATAAATAATGGGTTATAAATTTGCCTTCTGCAGCAGTGTGTTCTAATGGCGATAAATTTATTATGCGGTGCGTTGAGGGGGGAGGAAATGATTTCAAAACCTAACCGTAATCCCTTTCCTGAAAACCTGGAACACTAAAATATACATGGCCAGTGGATGGCTGGATGTAATCACAATCAGAAGAACGGACGATTTCAGACGGTGACTGTGCCGCTAGTGTTTTAGATGGTAGCTAGGGTACCAGCTCCAGGGAAGTAAATGCTATGAAATATTAATAAAAAGAAGAGCACGAATTCGTGTTACGGCCATTTGTGGTGGACGTATTCGCGCCAAAGGAGACTTGCAATTAACTTTATTATATATTGTAGTACGCCGTGCTCTTTGTAGACCAGCTTAACCACTCCGCACTGTGTTCATCCGTACACAGGCAAGCATCATCACAGATAATTGAGTGCCGCGGCAATGATGCCGGGCCCGTGTATGAAGGTGTAAATAAATACCTGCACGCCTACTCAGACCTGTCTCGCACATTGTGATGTTGTGCATGTATAATTATTCAGTTTTAATTGTATGCACCAACTACGTACATCATAAAACACAAGACAGTAATGAAAGCAACATACTTGTCTGTTCATTTATTATTCATAGCAAACAAGTAATTACAGGAAAATATTTTAAATAAAACTAGTTTTTCTAATAGTAATTCAAGAGTTTTCTAATATAAATTAATAATGACCGATAGAAAATCAATTACCAATACTATTACAACGTTTTTTAATGAACATGTATGTTACTTTCCAACAGACAAGAATAATTTTGATTTCACTTGATTTTTCATTTTTGTACGTAAATTAATTTTGTTGAAATGTTCTTCGAAGTATATCGGTGGTTATAAAAATAAATTCATATTTCAAAAACGTACCTATATATATAACATTTTAATCACTTTCTTGGAGAATATACTTTTAATTACGGTTCCGTTCTTAATTTGTAACAATATGAACCTTACTGGAAATGTTCCATTCGTAGCACGTACAGAAAATTCGTAACGTAGATGATTTGTATGCATTTTAATTTGTAGCCTGTTATAATTTATGCCGGTAATAAAAAGACTAATTGCTTCTTTTTAACGCTGGCTGATTTAAATCATGTTTTTATGTAGAAATATTACTTTGAACCTATGGCCAATATACTAGGGTTTTTTCTATTGACATAATTGAAATATTTACTACGGTAAATTCTATGATATGTACATACATTCTGTAGAAATAAAATTGCTACGATCGACAGTGCTGATTCAGAATTATATAATATTGTAATACAGAGCACGTGTTGTCAGAATGTCATATTGAAATTCAGGTACTATGCATGTTTACGGAATACAGTTTCTGTCCAGGGACAAAGCTCACTAAGCAGATGTGTTCTTACTCCCTCACACAGTCTCCCTTTGAAAAACTGCGAGCGTCATTTATTTTTATGTTTTCATACTTTGATGGCATTGTTATATTTTATCAGAACACTGCATTATGAACACTGGGAATATTGTTTACAAATGTTGAAACATCTGAGCTAATGGATTTGTAGTTAATTAATGCTTTATTTTAATTCATTATGATTCAATAATAAAAGCTTAATATTGATTTCATTTTCAACCCTTCTTTATATATAATAATACACTGTAAATGTGAATGTTTCAGTTTTAATTATCAAAATATTGCCCCATCGGGAATTTTCGAAATTCCTGTTACATTTTTTAATTTACAAGGTTTTATCCAGGGTAAAAGTTGCAATAATTAGAAATGAAAATTTAATGAGGAAATGAATTTCTCTCTATGTAATAAAAGTAAAAAACGAATGTAAATTTTTTTGCTTTTTTAATAACTTTTTGCGCAAATCAATTTTATTTGAAAGAAAATAATTGTTATATTATTTTGTTCATTAAGTTCGCGATTAAGGCATTATTTTTGACAGAAATTACCTGTTTGCATTTTGTAACCTTTGTTTTCCAAATTGTTATTCAGTTTGTCATTTTCGTCTATTTAAAATTAATGTTCATATGTTATATACGTATGTATGTATATAATAACAAATATTTTTATTAATATTAACTTTAGAGTTAAAGAAAATATTTAATTAAATGATTTGTGAGTTTCTATAAGTAATTTCCGTAATAAAACGTCAATATATATTAATATTATTTGTTGCAGTTATATTGTTATGTAGGTAGTGTTTTTAGGTTAAGTTTATTTCTTTCCTGTTGGAGAAATGAGGAAAGGTACTATTATACAGGCAGTGTTTTTAGGTTAAGTTCATTTCTTTCCTGTTGGGAGAAATGAGAATAAGCCGAGGGTTGTAAAGGATTGTGGAAAGCAGTAGTAGTTCGATGGCGGTTAGCATGTTCCCCGGGCTAGCCCGGGCACCTGGCCTACTTATTCATACGTTTTGTACACTCCTCCCTACAAAACAATGGCATAATTGATATATGCACGGAAGCTTTGTTTGTCACGGGTTTTGGCAACGAGCCACCGCCAGACACGTACTCTGCACAAATGCCCACCACTCATCAATCGACACATAATCACAGGTTTAAACTTGTCGCCACCATAATGTGCGGGGATTATTGGAAAAGATTTAAGTAACAGACTTTGGTAATGGAAGGAAACGTTGATTTACTTTGCACATACGAGTATGGGCGAACATAAACGAATGTTTCCATTCGGTACAGCGTTGCAAAACGTTAATTACTTATAGTTAATGGTTTATGTTCATTAATGTCGATGTAATTTTATATTAATTTATTCGAAGCATTATCAATGCGAGTGTCTTTATTTATTGAAGAGATAAAATCAGAATTTTACCGTCAAACAAAAAGCGTAATGAATGATGCAATAGTGTAGTAACTATGATATTTCATTACCTGTACAACAAGTATGTAAACAAAATCATAATGTAAATAATTCACTGATTTCAGGTTAGTAACGATTTGCTTATGGTAATATTGATTCATTAAGAAATTAATTTGCAAGTTTAAATAGATTTATTGCGGTATAAATAAATGTATATTTCATTATGCTGAGTCGGCGTGCTTACTAAAGCTATATAACGTTATTTATGTGAAGCTTTAGAGTTTGAAGGTTGTAATTTTGAGGTTAAAATAACTTTTACGTGTAATAACAACACCAAGTTTCCGACTATTTTACGCGACATTCTTGTTAAATTGTCTTCTTACTCCTTCTACGCTTGTGACAGAAGTGCTAGAAAGCAAATTAAAATATTTAATACTAATTTTAATTAAATTTACAATAGCATTTTTTACTATAGTTTCATTTTATTTAGTATTAATAGTAGGAAATCATTTTTCTAGATCTAGACTCCTTAAAGCTAACATAAAATTTCACTAAATCGAAATAATATAATAAACATGATTACAGTATATAATACAGTTTTATATGGAAATAAAATTATGCAACTATAACTTGAATTACGTAGTTTTATTATAATTAATTTAATTTGTATTATAAATCATAACAACAAAATGATAATGATCTTATATTTATGTTACTGATAAATTTTATGCTACTTATTTAGTCGCCATAATATAAAATAAAAATAATAATAATCATATTAAACATATTATGTATACAGGAATACTTTTATTTAGGATATTTTCCCCATGTTTATTTGAAAGTCAGAAAGATTAAAACCAACTAATTTCTGTTATGATTGACTATAGTGCGATTTATGATTGTGCATGGTGCAGGTACCGCGAGATCTGCCCGTCCACCGTCGCGAAGTACCGCCATGCAATGGTCACCACTATCACCAACATCAGCACCAACATCACCACTACCAGCTGCAACCGCTGGGCTTGGCGGAGGACGGGGAAGCTGGTGCGGGCGACTCGTGCTCCTGCAGCACCGATTCGGACAACAAAGCGCAATTCCGGGGCCCCTGGTGCATTTGCCTAGTGGTCTGCATTATAGTGTCCGCGCTGGGAGCGGCACTAGGTCTACCGATCGCTTTGGGCACGACGGGACAACCGCAAACGCCGCAGGTATGTACAAGAATATCTAACTTTAACAAGGAATACTTCTTGTTATATTCATATTTCGACAGCTCATTGAATAAAATAGAAGTATGGTACTTATATTTTTGTATACATTCAGAAGATATGCAATAGAGTGTTATTTAAGTTACTTGCACCTGCTAGGATGAAGTGTTATTGTTAGGATGTACCGGTACGATGTGGTTGTTCACAGGAACGGCTGGACGCGATCCACCGACTGCTTAGGGATGCACCACTGATAGACGCGCACAATGATCTACCATGGAACCTGCGCAAGTTCGTGCACAACCGACTGATGGGACTGAACATGAGTGCACTGTCGGCCACGGAACCGTGGTCACGCAGTCCCTGGTCGCAGACAGACATCCCCAGGCTCCGGGCCGGCCTGTTGGGTGCACAATTCTGGTCCGCTTATGTGCCTTGTGGTTCACAGTATCTGGATGCAGTGCAGCTCACTCTTGAGCAAATCGATGTGATAAAACGTTTCATTGACCTCAATCCGCAGCATCTGGTCTTCGTCGGCAGTGCCAAAGAGATTGTCGACACGCACAAACAGGGTCGCATCGCGTCACTGATCGGTGTCGAGGGTGGACATTCACTGGGTAACTCGTTGGCGGTGCTCAGGACGTTGTACAGCCTGGGCACCAGGTATCTCACCATAACGCACACATGCGATACCCCCTGGGCCAGATGCTCCAACTCCACGGACAACGGTGGTCTTACGGCGTTCGGTAATCATGCATTCTAACATTAGTCTTTTAGAGAAATGTAGTACTTGTTATTGCATAACATTACAGAAATACAGTACTTGTTATGCAATACTTTCCTTCTACTGATTGTATGCTTATATTTTCATATATGACATGTGTAGGTAAAGCCGTGATCCGTGAAATGAACCGTCTAGGGATGATCGTTGATCTGTCCCATACCTCTGTCAACACTGCCAAAGCCGCTTTGAACGCAACACACGCGCCGGTTATCTTTTCGCACTCCGGCGCGTATGCCATCTGCAACTCCACCCGAAACATACCGGATGAAATACTAAAGTTGCTCGCTAGTAACGGTGGCGTTGTAATGGTTAACTTCTACGCGCAACTAGTTTCCTGTAACAATTCTGCCACGATGAACGATGTCGTCAGGCACATTAAACACATCCGTGCCGTCGCAGGAGTCGAACATGTCGGTCTCGGTGCTGGCTACGATGGCATCAATATGACACCAAGTGGACTGGAGGACGTGTCCAGATATCCGCATCTACTTGCGGAACTGCTGGCCGATCCTGACTGGAGTGAAGAGGACGTAGCGATGGTTGCAGGTAACATAATCAGTGTTTAATCTTCTTCTTTCTAGCGTTTTCCCGCTAATGCAGGGTCCGCTAAACATAGTCACTGTTTAATACTTGTAAATATATACAGTCAAATATTCAATGATTGCACTGCTAAACTCAAATGCAATAAGTACATATTATAATCTTCCATCAATATCACATATTAAACGAAATATTTTACAAAACAAACTTTTCCTTAATACATTCTTGAATTTGTCTTGCAATTATTTTAAAGTTTTATTATCATGTTACTTTAAGTAGAATGAAGAAATTTCATCCCTGATTACCACAAAGTCGGATGGTGTTTTTAATATTCCTTTTGGTTATGCTCATATGTAAATTATATTGCCGTAAAGAAAAAAAGTTACAAAAATTAAATATGTTTAACAAAACGTTATTTCGCATTGTTAAGTTTAAGTTACCGCAGTTCCGGTATATGTTTGCATATATTTGATATTTAAAGTAGAAACGGAGAAACATACAAGTATGGAGAGATATACATTGCGTCGATGTTATGTAGATGTAGTTGAAAAAAAGCTTTTATGCTGTTCTGGCTACGACATGTCTGTCCGTGTGTTCATTGTGGTAAGCTACAATTGTTGTCAGGCCAAAACATGCTGCGAGTATTCTCGCGGGTTGAAGCCGTCAGGGATCAATGGAAACTTGCCGCGGTTCTTCCTGCGGAAGATATCCCGCCTCCAGATCCGCAGCAGTCGCCGTGTTCGTACCAGTACTCCTGACCACAGTTCTCATTCGTCATTGTCATTGATTTTACACGTGCCGAGCACCTAGATAGTACATGCATCATATAACAACCATTTCAAAACGACTACAAGCCTTCTCGCGTCTTGAGCGCTCTCAAACGTATAAAACCAACGAGATGAACCTCTGCCATATATACGAGTATTCTCTGTCACAGCAGGGATCGTAACGATTACATTATGATTGTGATTGTGATATGATGTTTCCATGCTAGCAAATAGTATATATATATACGTACATATCGAGTCTTCGGCGTCGCTAAAATCAATGACAATATTTTAATAATCAGTGACATCACCATTTGTGTTCCATATCAGATCTGCGTGAACCTTCAAAATGGTGAGAAATTTGTCAAATGTCACCCGAAATTATTTTTGTAATATTTTGTATTTCATTGAATGAAAACATGCAGATTTGCATATTCATTAAAATAGGTACAAAAATAATTTTAGGAGACATGTGTATAAGATAAAGAAATTGTTTTCCAAATATTGGGAAAACTGTGCAAGGAATTAGTTACAACAAGTACCATATTTCAATAGAAACTCATAAAAATATCGTGCGAGGATTCAAATTTATTAAATGAAATATAGCAACGCATTCACTGTTTATTTTAATGTATGTGTCTGCTAATATATTTTAAGTTTCATTTTAGATTGTAATTGTAATTGCATGTCTAGATAATTTTTTGGAACATATTTTTAGATATTTCTTCATTTTATTACATTTGAATGAATAGTCTATTTATGAACAAATTAATTATAAATAGACTTGCATAATATCTTACCCGTACAATACTCGTATATTCTTATTTTTCATTTTTTAAAAAGAAAATTCAATGGTTAGTCGTGATCGGTTATAGGGAGTAAATGGTAGATCGAAGTGAATAGTGAGGTTAGGTGAGATTCAGAGTTTTCCACGAGAACCGGTCTGCTGGAATAAACGGTAAAGTTTGAGAGCGACGTGAGTTCTGCGAACTCGTGTTTCTATTCTAGAGACGCGTTAGGTTTTCGTTAATGCTTTACAAATCAGTTGGGCTAAATCAGGTCAATGGTTTGCAGTGCTTATCTTGCTTGAAACTCTCCATTCGAGAGTAATCAGTGTGCATACTCCTTCCCTTGTCGTACTCACTGTCATGTCAAAGCCCCGCCCCCCCGAATCACTTCGGTTGTTTCTCTGCGGCAAATTTCACACAACTGACAATGTCACATATGAACATTTCTGTGTGATAAGGGTACAGTTTTCAACCCGGGTGGATATTCGGAATTATTGAAGAGAAACATTTGATACTATTGTTGTTGAACTGGCTTAAAACGTTTCAAGATTATTTTAAAATATCAAGTTACACGTATTGTGTTGTCCAGAATGGAACAAATAATGTTTTGTTAGCAAAAGTTCTAACAATAACCTGCAGGTATTGATTGAAATCTTTTTTTTCCATTATTGTTCTTACAGTTTTAGTATTTTATATTATCCGTACCGACGAGTATGTTTTAAATGCATAACTGCGGAATTGATATTCGGAATAGTAAACACAACATTTGAATATTACGGTTATTTTCGTATGCACATACATTGAAACAAAATAAACAGAGAATCTTTATGATCATGTCTGAAAGTGATGATATCTTTTTATGTTTTTTAATATTTCGTTGTGCGTATTGTAATACTTTTTTACATTTGTTATTAAAATGCAAGGTCATTTTTCATTTCCAATTGTTCTACATCCACCATGGATGGTAGTCTCAACCAGGGCCGGTTCTAGATTTTTTGTCCATCCATGTTTTAATATTTTATAAAATAAAAAATTGGTATTTAATGAAATAAAACCTTCTGTTTCTTTAATTATAATTACAGTTATGAAAATGTACCTTTTCGTTATGTCCAGTTTCTCACAAGCAGAAGCTAGCTTTGCCTGGCGCCAAGCCTGGTCTCAATTGCTAATTTGCTGTAATTTTACAAAGAGTGATTTCAAAAGAACACATTAGCAAATGACATAACCAAAATTGTGTAACAATTCTGCGATTATCAATGAATACTAACAGTTCTCCTTTATTAGCACATTCATATCCAAATACCTTATGCTTGAATCACATAACCATGTATAGAAAACCCGTCCAATTAAAATGCTTCGTCCATGTTAATTGCATATCAAAATATAAATATTTTTCTAACAATATTTATACAGCAAACATGACTTATTTTGGTTTAATATCAGGCTTTTTTCAGACAAAAGAAAATGCATTGCAGCATTTTATATGCAAGTTTAAAGATATAGGAACTTATAGTAACCAAACAAGTACAGATTTATTTTGGATAACATTAATATTGAAATATACCGATAGCAAACAATCATTGGTTTGTTTGCACGTTGTGAACAGAGTAGTAATTATTGTGCTTATATTTTGAACAGCTAATAAATGCGTTACTATATTCATATCGTATGGTTTTAAAAAAATTAAATGTTGTATATTTTCTATTAAATATGGTACATTAATCTAAAAAAAAAACGCACAAATTCGTAAAAAAATCTTTGTTTAATAATATAAGAATCGTAAATAATATTTGTGTTGTGTATTTAGATGTGTTTGCGTTGAGAGACATAGTATATTGTAAATTTTTGTCGTAATATTTTTGTTACATACGGGTAATGTTTTATGTGGGAATGACAGAAATTCATTAGTTACATATGCATGCTGCTCACAAATTATACAGGAGTGAGTTTTTAATAAATTATTTTAGGACAAGTTGATATACAGTAATAGTACATAGAATGGAAATTATGTTGTGTAATTATTGTTGCACTGTGAAACCGAGGATTGATGAGGTCAAATTTGTATTTTAATTACCAACCTCCATCTGTTCCATATTATTGAGCATTATTTCGGATTTAATATCCAACTTTCCAGTCAATATATACAGTCCGCAAAATGACAACATGCATAATTTTAATTCTCTTCCTCCCATTTAACATTTTGATCGCGTACTCTGTGCCATATTTAATGTAATTCTAATTAACAACCGTCACTGTTCATTGTATCAGTTTTAAATATCTTTTATTTTTGTTTCCATAAAAAATGACGTTTCGCATAGGCAAACCTTAATCATTGAAGTAATGCTGGTTGCTGACTACTATTTATTGTTTAAATATAAAATTCGTTTAATAAAAATAAATCTGAATAGAAGAAATATTATACTGGGTTTAATTATATATATACACATTTGAAAATGATAATTTTATAACTACAAATTTGCCTTGAATAATTTATTAAATCGTACAATGCTTGTCGAATATAAGTTGCAAATTGCAATTGTTCACATTTACTTGTTGTCTTTCAAATGGAAAATAAAATTATTAAAACATGAATGTGAACAAATGACTAACGTCACCTAGAAAGAAATAAAATAAATGGTGATGTATGTTATATGTACTCGTGTAGATAATTTGTGAGCAAACCGGAAACCTTAGAGCTGAAATCAGCGGTGTCAAAACTTTTATGTTAACTTCATTAAGATATCTTTTCTCTTTCCTTATATTCAGTACATGTCATTCCATTACTTTATAATTATTCGTAGTTAAATTATAATGAACGACAAGGGAAAAATTGAAAAAATAAGACTTACACATGTGACATTACCGTAATACATGTATGAATGTGTATTGAAGTTTGGATACTGCTGATATATAAATCAATATTTTTAGTTAAATCGCAAACAGGATCAATTGAATGTTTATAGAATTTAATGATAATACCTGATAGAGCAGTGCCTTTATTTTTTGATCAAATTTTTAATGAATAGAATTAAATTTTAGCTTCTTCGAAATTTCCTATAAATTTTTCATACTTGTCGTTCCATTTTCCATAAATATAAACGTCTAATTCTTCAACTATCACAATTAAGAACAAATTACATTCTCTTTCAATCCCAAATGTAACCTTTAATAATTATTGCTAAAAAGTCATCCTGTTGTAGCAGTAAATGATTGTACTAAATCATATTTATTCTAAATGATTTGATCATTACTGAACATAAACAGTTTCATAACATTCTTCACTCAAGTTACATATTAACACAGTCTAGACTTGTCTTCAGCTTAATATTGTAATACTTTTTATATAAATAATTGATCCTGTTTGTTCTATGACACAAATGTACGTACACAAGTCATGATTGCGAAACATACATTACATTAATTTATTCCATGATTTGAAAACGATGGATTTTCTTACTTTAAGATAAGATTTTAATCAAGACTTGTGTACATAAAGTAGGAATATTAATACAGATGTATTTATAAACTAGAAATAGATACCTAGAGAAAATTTATTTACAAAAATATTTACGTTAATGTTAATGTTGCAAGTGTTTTATCTTGAGTATGTATATACGTTTGTTTGTTAGATAAAGAGATAAGAATGTATTAATTTATTCAAAGTATATATGTAAAAGCATAGATTTATTGAATAAATATTAGGAAAAGAACATTGTAAGTGACCAAATTATATTATATTTTGGATAGACGTCAAATTTTTATGTATGTATTTGTTAGTTATATATATTCGAATATTTATTAATTCGGTAAATAAATATAATTTCTACATTATTGTAATTATGACTTTTTATTATTTAGCATCTTTCTGTACTTATGCACATCTAAATTACAAGGGATACACCTTTAAATAGTAAACTTTGTTTGGGGTAAATTAATCAACTGAAATATTGAAAAAAATGTGACTTTTTCAAGTTGAAGAGCATTTTGACAGAATATCACTGTATCTACAAGGTACAGCTTTTATAAGTCCTATCACGGCTGACTTACGATGTCGTGTAATTTTCTTCAAAAATTTCTGAACTGAATTTCAATAATCACTTTTAATTGTATATTTCATTACTAATTTCAAGTTATTAAAGGATAAACTGGATATTGCGCATGACCGTTTAAGCTGTCAATGTCAGACGCACATTGATGCCGATGTTCTAACCTATTGTGTGTAAAAGTTTACAAATCTAAAAAATGACTCCGAAATTATTCGAATTACGTCCGGACAGAAGATTATTAAATCCAGATTTTAATGGTTATAAATTATCTTTGGATAAAATTCCTATATTGAAGAAAGAATTTGACACATCAGTTGACAGAGTGCTACCAAGTAATGAACAGTATTCTTTACTGCATGCAAAACTTTTTGGTTTACACAATCATTTGTACACTGATCATTTCGATCAGCAGAACGCTGTGTATTTTATCGATAGATTATGGAATGTCCAGAAAATATCAATTGACCAGATAACTGGTCGGTTGAATGAGATTAAAAAAGTTTGGGAGATTCCTCAACGAAATGAACGTAAGCCTGGCCATTACAATGTATCAGTATATTTTACGTCTGAAAATACTGCTGTTTTGAGTGATGGTGCTGGTACGTTACATATTCTGAACACGGGTAACAGAAGTGAAAATACCACATGGCAACCTTTATTTTCTGACGAAATTTTGGATTCAGATAAAGGATTTATTATACAAGATGCAGTTTTAAAAAAGAATGAAAGCAGTCAAAATGAATTACATTGTGTGTTAATTCATATTGAACCTGGGGATAACAGTGACAGATTTTCTACTATTGTAAGTTGGATAACATTCAATGAAATGAGTGATAATAATTGGGGCGAAGTGTCTATGCGAGTTTTAAAGGCATCTGGAGGATTTTACTATTGTGCTTTAGAATCAAATTGCAAATTTATATACATTGCTAGCGAAAAACCATTCAAATTTATTCTGGATTCAGAAAATCCAATAATTGAAACAAAGAATATAGCTACATCAGAAGTACCGAAAATTTATACTTGGATACAAAGTGAGGATGATATTGTTGTTAGATTCAATGCAAATTCCAATTGTGACAAAAAGGATTTCGTAATTAGTGCGAAACCAACTAATATTTTAGTTAAATATAAAGATATAATTTTACTGCAAGGAGAGTTGAATCACAGAATAGATGCTGAATTAACTACCTGGAATATTGCAAATGACGGGATTTTGGAAGTCACACTTACGAAATCGGAAAATGGATTAATGTGGCAGGATTTAGTACCGGGCGATGAAACTGGTGAACAGATTATAGATCCGAATATTGTAGCTGAAGTTCATCAGAGACTTGCACATTTGTGCAGTGAAACAGAAGTATTTTTAATTATTCTAAGCACTATAATGAGATGTGAATGATAATTTGTATTTTAATGTGTAGATAATTCCTACAGAAACTGGTCCTTCTTTTAATACACAGCAAATAGAACAATGTGACTTTGATGGTGATAGTACTGCTATTCTTGAACGATTTTGCAGTACAAGTCATGAAGTAACGCACAGATCGAATTTAGGATCACATCAGGTATTTTCCGATCATATATTGTATAGTCCCGCGGTATAATTTTGATTTCTCTCATTAGGTAGTGATGACAGTGAAGTTAGGTGCTAATATTCGTCCTTCAATTGTCATTAGACATGACGTTGACGCATGCATATGGAGTCCTGAAGAACAAACCGGTGAAAATTGGTCACTAAAGCATGAAGGAACATTATTAGCATTCGGTTATGTTCAGGTGAGTTATTAAAATGTATATTGTTAATTTAATTTGTGTTAATATTTAACGTTCTAGGCTTCTAAACAACAACGAAAATTTTCTTCCTGTTCACCGAATCTAAACTATTCAATAATTTGTGAGTCCATGAGACATGCATTCATATACCGACAGAATAAAGCAGTGACTTCTGGTGAACTGAGGAACAGAAGAAGTGGTCAACGAGTGGGTACAGTTGCTGAGCAACAAGTTATAACCCTACCTGAAGAAGATATACTTGGCCTGTCAGCGACAAATGAAATTTTATATTTACTTACGGAAACTTTTATACTTGCACTGAAAGTTGAATGCACAGGAAATTAATTTGACAATAAGAATTTAACAATCAAGAGTATATTCTAGAAACTTTTTATTTTTATCATTTCATCACAAATAAATATCACAACAGGTATTTATTTATACAGCAGCAAACTATACTAATATGTACATAAATTATTGACAGAACTGACTAGTGATTTTAAAGATGTGCGAATTCCTTGCACGCCCTATAAATATCTGGGTAACGATACTGGAAGCCGAGTGCTTGAGTTCTTTCCGGAACAACACGTTGTCCTTGTGTTAACATCTTTGCTCTTTCTTCTGATAAGAGGAAATTCAAAACTGGTTCCGGCACGGGAATAAACGCAGGACGATATAGAGCCTGAGCGAATGCCTGAAAAAATAAGGAAAATGGTTTTATAAAAATCTGTATAGCAATATTCAAATAAGAGAACCACAACACGCAGATATTTCGTTGCTTATTTATTAAATAACAAACGCAATTAAACAGATTCAAAACTGTAAGGTTTGATTGCAGAATTATATTGAATTTATATATTACCGTAGTAAATTCCGCATTAGTAACCTGTTGTGGGGCAACTCCGTTAAGTACTCCGGTAACATTATTATTTTGAATCGCAAACAAAATCATTCTACAGATATCATCAATATGAATCCAAGGTAAGTACTGTTTTCCTGTTGCTACCGGACCACCAAGTCCAAGATAAAATGGCAAAAACAACTGTTGAATCATTCCTCCTTTTCTTCCTAATACAACACCGCTTCGAATTATAACCTGTCGACAGTTAACATCCGTTGGCAGCTGAATTGACTTCTCCCATTCATGGCACATGGACGAGAGAAAAGCATATTCTGATGTAGGTGAAGATTCGGTATATTCGACTTTTTCACTTGGTTCATATATACCGGCACCTGTCATCAGTACAAATGATGTAGGTTTCTCTGAAGATTTAGTTATGGCCTGTGCCAAAGCTTGAGTAGTATTAATACGTGAATTCCAAACATTTTGCTTAAAACCGGCATTCCATTTTTGCTTCATGTCCAACACGTTCTGTCCTGCTAAATTGACAACAGCTGTGGTATCATTAGGAAGTCCATTTTTCGACAATTCATGCCACGACATTCGCTGGGGTCCGGGCATTCTTGATACAATTTTAACACCATATCCCTGCGTTTGTAATAGAGCGGTCAAATGTTTTCCTACAAAGCCGGAACCGCCGCCTAGAAATAAACAAACTATTACGTAAAGCATACATGATTTTATTATATATATTCATACCTATAAGGACAGTGCCACTTACACCTGACATTTTATCATTTACGTTTTGTTACATGAATTGTACTGATATAAAATTAGAAATAATAATTCAACTGCTATCAACGCACATAGCTGTCAAAATCTAGGGTTTTATTTTTCGCGTAGGTTCCTGCAGTGTTACGTAGATGGCAGTAGTATTTGAAATTTTCAAATCACAATTTATGCGACGATATATTTGCGAAAATGTTAGTTTGTCAATCACATAATTTAAAATATTTAAGAGGTCTGAAATGAAACAGAATATGTAAAAGTATGGCATTCAAAGAAAATAAATTATTATATCTGGCTGAATCAGTTTATTTAGAGTATTTTTTTGAAAACTACAGAACTAACAATATTTCCAGTTTGACCACCAAATTTGAACTGCGGTGTTGGAATAACAGAATGTAAACTAAATTTAGATTCAAAATGTACTACTAGTTCGCTTTGAGTCCAATTACATGATGTAATTATAAAAAATCCATTGTCTTCTAGTAAAGAATAAACTTGATTTATGTAGGTTTGTCTATTTTCCTTTGCATTGGAACTTAAACTAACTGCATCGTATGTACCCTTATCATGAACAACGTCGCATTTGTCTAATTTCGTGTTCATATCCAATATGTCGAATACCTGCAAAATAATAACATTAAAATCGTGAACGTTGTACTTTATTTTATATTTACTACCTGGTAAGTTATTTTCGCTTCCGCTTTTTCTGCTATTTCCTTTGACAAGACAATCGCGTCAGCAGAATAATCAACGCCTATGAGATTTGCATATCCTTCTCTAGCAAGTTCAATTAAGAACATGCCATTACCACAACCCAAATCTATAATTCTGCTATTTTTCGTAATCGATTCATTTTTAAATATCCAGCGGCAGACTCGGTCCATACTGTCTTCACCAAACCAGACATCACCAACATCACCGTGCTTTCTAAAATTATTTACCTGGGCTTTATAACAATTGTCCCAATACTCTTGTGTTCCCAGTTCAGATTCATCCAGTTCTTCAGGGTCCATATCTGCAAATAAAAAAAGATGTGTTGCGATATGAATTGCCTGTAAAGATTACAGTTACGAATTACTAATAAGCTATATTTGTATTTGTCGTTCTCGTTACACAAGAAAAATAAAAAAACCGCTTGTATTGCGAAAGTTCAAAATCATATATGTATAATAATAAACATCCATCCAACAGTTGCTATGACGTCACACGATACAAAATTTACAATGAAACAACTTGTTGAGTATTCCTGATTGACAGCGATACATGCACGGGCATGCGCAATGAATAAATAAATGTTACCAAAACTTAACCCAACTTAAACTAAAGAAATTGAAAGAAATTTTGTGGAAACATTAACTTTTGAAAATGTCAGATTTTAAAGTTGAAGACACAGATTTATACGAATTACTTGGCGTAGAATCAACATGCACTACTTCAGAAGTAAGTATATGAGTTAATTAAAATATCAAAAACACTAAACATGTCTTTATTATAGATTAAAAAAGCATACAGAAAGAAAGCATTAGAATGCCATCCTGATAAAAATCCAGATGATCCAAATGCGGCGAATCTTTTCCATCAGTTGTCGAAAGTATTAGAAATACTATCAGATGAAAAAGCAAGAAAAGCATATGACAAAGTTCTAGATGCTAGAAAAAGTGCAGCTTTACGGCACAGGGAACTAGATAGTACTAGAAAGAAACTTAAAGAAGATTTGGAGCTAAGAGAAAAGCAGTCTGCTTCCTACAGGACAAAAACTAATGACGAACTACTTAAGGTTATATTTAAAATATTCGCACATAATTACAATGTACAATGTATATTTTTTTATTCAGGCTGAAATTGAGCGTTTACGTAAAGAGGGTTCCAACCACTTAAAAGAAGAAATGGAATATGTGAATAATTTGGTAAAAAATAGTAAAGTACAGTGTGGACCAGGAGAATGGGAAAGTAGCAAACATCGAATTAAAATCAAATGGCAAGTTGAGAAAAATGACAATGACAATGGTGGTTATACTCAAGAATTACTACATAAATGTTTATCAAAGGTAAATAATATCTATATTGGTGCTGGATATAGATTAGTACTATTCAGTTTGTTTCAGTATGGAGATATACATGTTCTTGTCATGTCACCACAACGAAAAGGAAGCGCTCTTGTAGAATATAAAACTCGTCAAGGAGCAGTAAGTAAATTTAGCTTATATTTCACCATACACTTCATATACGTATGCTGGTGTTCTAGGAAATGGCAGTATTATTAGAAAAGGGAATTTCAAAAAATCCATTAAAATTAAAATGGGTAAATGGGCCGCCAGAACAGAGTAAAGGAAAAAATGCAGATACTTTAATTAAAGAAACTGATCTTGAAAGTTTAGTATTCCATAAAATGCGCCAAGCAGCAGAACGTAAGAGACTAATAGAACAAATGGAAGCAGAAGATAAACAATAATAATGTTTTATAAATATTTTCTGTGATAGTGAAATGTAACATCTCTTAATATAAGGACTATTTTGAAATTATTTAATAATAAAAAAATGTGTATAATTTATAAATACCTGATTTCACTGCTTTTGTTTTTCTGAACACGTGACACAAAATTGAATAGTTGTGCAGATGACAGAAGCTGTTTGCATTTATTTATATCCTAATTGATTATGAATGATGTAGTTTTTAATACAGAAATGGTATTTATACTAACATATATTTGTTTTCTTTATAAGTTTTAAGGTGTTTTCCAGTGTTCAATACTTTTTTAATTTATTATCATTGACCATTAGATCAGTGGTTACAAAACTTGTTCCTTCAGTTTGGAGAATTTTATGACGCTGTTTGTCTTAACTATTTGCTTCAAAACTGTACAGCGATAAATTTTACAATGTATTTAAGTAGGAAAAATCTATAATTTGAATAACAGGAGTTTAAAATTAAAGAACACTGCCCTACACTGTATACCTATTAGTATGTAGTGGAATTTTATTTTGTAAAGTTTTTTATTTTATTCGACATTATTATACCTTTTGAAACTGTCGTTTGCATTCTCATGAATGAAAAATTTTAAATAATAATAGTAATATTACAAATAGACTACATTTCTTTATCTATTTAAATAATAAATAGGGCGATCTCTTTTAACGACATTTTCTCTGAAATGGATAGTTTTAATTCTCGTGTATAGGTGCCACTAATAGTTAGGCATTGGAGTAATAAGAAATGTTCAGAAACAGGACCGTATTAGTACCGTATTTGCTAATAAAAGACTATTTATTGAATTTAAATTCTCTTATAATTTGTGTGCAAATTTAAATCATCTATCTTTAGTTAATGTACATAGTTGGAATCTCAGGATTGAGTGTTTTAAAATTTAATATGAAATTCTAAAATGCAAAGTAACTTCCCGAATATGTATTGTTGAAAACTGAATATGTTTGTTGTACAGCCTATTAATATTTCATTAAAATGAAATAAGTATTTCTAAATTAGTTTTCTCAATGTACAGGTTGCAATAGAGAAACGGACGGTTTTGAAATTGTTTTTTAACGTTTATTATTTAATAACTAACACTTTTTTGGCATTATTTGCCAATAATTTTTAAAGATTAAGGGGTGCACACTTTTTTTACTAACAAACTAACTTGCAAGTTACCTAATTATTAATGAATGTAATTTTTTATCATAATTGTCCCTAAAAAAATACTTGTTGTTTTGAAACATTGCGCCATATTTATATTATGTAATACAAGTAGTGAATATAAACATATTTTCTTGAATTTTTCTATTGAACCAAATATTAAAAAAAATATGTACTGGTATAATATTATTAAATCAGTATTATTTTAAGAACTAACGAATATGTTCTGGAATAACAGAAATAACACATATATGTATGTATGTAAATTGACATTGTTGTTTGATAGTTTTTATTTATATGAAAGTAGAATGTAAATCTTTCCATTAATCAAGTGTAGAGTTTGTGTCACTGGTGCACACATGTTTGTAACCGCAGTGTATACCAGTGACGCTGCAGAGAATGTAATTATGTAACTGCCGAGAATTGCAGTACCGCGTGAGCCTAACATTTCGATTCCATTTGAATAATGACCACAAGACTTCTATATATCAAGGAAAAGTGGAAAGTTTGAGAATAGCAGGAAGTATAGAGAGTGGAGACAGTGGAAGGATTGTATATGGTGGTGCGCACATGCTCCCTGGTGGCACATTCTGTAACCTCAGTGCTCCCAGGTGCAGGAATGCTGCCCGCTCGTCCGCCATGAATTAGTAGTTGCCGATACACTAGGCTCGACCCTTTTGTCTGAATATTTTATGAGTTTCAAATAGGGTTCGCTTCGTTCTGGCCCGTCCACGCCTCTTTGTACATGAGTTAAAACGGCATTTAAATTATCGCACTACATTCGCCATCCTGTGGTTACATTATTTCCCCCTCCCCGCCCCCTACACGCCCAGACATCGGGAACTTGTGTGTTAGCTAACTCGGTGCCACCGCTAAATTCGAACCGATGGGAGAGATTTTTAGGTTATGTGAAAGCATAGGGGAAAAGGTGTGTAAAATATGGTGCAGTTAGTTTTTGGGGTTACGAAGTTACGTCTTCTTTGTGAGCTTGTTGTTGTAATCCAGGTTGAGATATTTGACAGTATATACGTACCAAAATGTTATGTACTGCTTTCTGTACATTTTAGAAAATTTGTATACTTTAATTTAAACATTTCAATACCTGTAATAAATTAAACTGTAGGCCATGTTAATCTTTTCAAATTACACTTCTTCTATTAGAAACTGATATATGTTGTACAGAAAATATATGTATGTATTGTAATATTCAAGAAAATTTTCCGAGATTTTTGTGTAAAGTAGTTTAAATCGAAAGATGCTAGAAACATGGTGATTTGAAAATATGTTTATAATTGTAATTTTGTTTATAGATATCTAGTGTACTTAATATATGTATGTATATAGATACTCGTATATTGTAGACTAACTAATGAATATAATGTAAAACAGATATACCTGTAAAATAATGAGAGAATGAATTAGTGTTTAAACGTTAAACACGTGTGTGTGCAGAAAGAGTCTGACGATTGAATGTCTGCGTCGTGTAATCTGCGAAAGGAGCTTTGTCGCCAGCCGAAGCCACGGAACGGTCTTAGCGGTGGATATCTCTTTATTTAGGTAATGAAATTCCATTAAACCCTAACCGGAAACTTTGGTTGCGGAGCGGATACTGTTCCTGGCCCTTTACTTTTCCGTTAACACCCTGATAGCAACAGCAAACCAACACGATTACATCCCTACACGAAGTAGCAGGGAGCACGCTACTATTGTGCCCTCCCCCGCACCCCTAACGGTCATCCGTGCATCGACGTTGCATTATCCCTGAACGACTTACAGTTTTTTCCATCAACTTTTTGCAATTAAGGCTAGGTTTCTTCGAACTCTACTACGGGAATTATTGTTTTGTTACTATATAAGATATATAGAAACGTTTCTTTCAAACGAAGTGAAAAAGAAATACTTTTTCGTTTTTCTGTATAATCGTTAGAACTAACTGGTTTTGGTTGTTTATTTTTGTATTTCTTGCTGTTGGAAAAATGAGTTATATTCTGAAATGAAGAAGAAGGGAAAAAGAAATTATTAGTATCAGTTTATAATAACGGGTATACAATTATACTTTGATGTAATTATTTTGTTTTAATAATATTTAAGTAGCGCTGATTGGAAATTTATGAAATTTTGTTAATTATATTCAAAGGATTAATTACACAAGTATGAACACTTGAATTCATTCTTAATTTATACATAATCAAATTACCTAGATAATATTCAATCGAGAATAGCAGATAAATAGGTACATTAGTCTAGTAAAAAGTAGTATAATACATTTGTTGAACGCCTTAGGGTTACTGGTAACAGAAAAATGTTCCACCACTGGTATAATGAAAATCAATCGTAGGCGGCAAAGAAAAAGGGAAGAAAATGAAATGTTTGTTGTAGCAAGAGAGAAGGCAGTGGAGTGTAGAGACACTGGCCATGCTCGACCAGGGATAGCTATAGCTAGCTCTGTACAAGTTAAACACGAAATAGGCCATTACGCTCTTTATTCCACGTCGCCGCGGCATGTTATCCGGTTAATATCGGTTGCTTCGGGTATATTTCTAGGGAAATTTCCTCGGATGCGGTTTTATTGTGACCGTGGCTTGAATCTGAATTTTCAAATATCCTAGATATCATGACAATTGAATTTATTTGCAACGCACACTCGACCTAACTAGCTGATATTAGACGTCTGACCTTACATATGTCAATGAAGTCGTTATGAAATGTTTTGTTGTTCTGAATTATGTATGTGGGCCGGGTCGCGAGCTATAAATTGAGTTTCAAATATAATCTATGATGTTTATTTATTTGATATATTGAAATACTAGCACGTATGCAAAATATAGGTCGAAACTGAAATTTATATGTTTGTATTTACGTACTGACATACATTTATAGGTTAATCAGTTTAGTTGTTCCGTAGCAGTACGGATGATAAATTATATTTCAGTTTTAATATATTCAATAATTATTATAAAATATGTATGTAATTAAATATGAAATTGTGGTTATGACAACAAAAAAGTATAACTATTAAAATGTGGAGCAGGTTATATCTGTTTAAGTCGGATAAATCGTAACTTTTCCAGCTTTAATGTGCCGGAAAATAATTTTATATTCCTGATCTGCAAACTGTCATTGTGTAAAATAGTCTTATTTATTTATCTGTCAGATACTGCTTGGATAAAACTTTTATAAACAGTTGAATAAAAGATAAAATGTTCAAGATTCTTAAATCCCAACTTCCGTTAATTTCACTGTCTGGCAATATTTGAAAGCGCGAGTTTATTCGCTGAAACTAATAGGTTTGGAATAAGTATCTCGCATAACCATTTCAAGAAGAAATAAACTTTATTATTCTAGATACAATGAGCAACATTTATATACATCTGTTATATCGTTTGCAACATATTTAGAAATGTTACTTTTCTGATGTTGCAGACATTTCGGTACGAATATGTTGTATTGAGAAGTAGGTATAATGACTAATGCAAATTAAAATTTACTAAATAAAAATACAATAAAACGGTTGTGGTTTAATTAAGAGCCGTGAAACCGCGTAACTAAACTCTGTTTTATTAGAATTGAAAAGTTTCTCGGTGGGCGCGGAGAGCTACTTGTAAAAGATACGGCAGCATTTTTGTAAATAACACCAGACGTATGCACGGTGTGATTCGGAACTAAAAGCCCGAAAGCAATTTTCTGAATCAACGGTTCGCTTTATCTCCTAGACACACCATTCAAATTGAATGTAGCGGCGAAACAAAGAAGTGCCGATGATTATGTTGCATCCTTGTCACTTTTGCACGGCCCGGCATCGTTCTCACTTTGTTGTCGTTCGTTGAATGCGTTCGCTTGTTTGTCCGTTGCAGTTGATGGCAAACTAACGCACCGTGATAAAATGTCAGTTGTGATGTGTTCCGTCGGTCTATTTGTTGTGGTCTGGTAATAAAGCAATTTCGGTGATACAGCAATTTGGAACTGACTTGGTAAATATCAGTTTGTGTACGTGGGTTACTGTGGTTCGATATGGTTTGCTGTTGGATTTTATGGAGTCACGTTACGAATTGATGAACCCATCAATGACATATTAAAATTGTTCCAGGTAACATTAATGTTTAAATAAACAGGTCTTCATTATTTCATTTTAAGCATTTTCACATTGTGATCCTAATTCCTTATTTCCTTCTTCTTATTCTAATGTAATATACAAGTAAACATTATACAAGAAACATCATTTATCTTGATCAAATATCCTGGCATTTGATTTATTTTAAATTAGAACTATTCTTGAGAAAGTCGTTGCTAATATACTTCAATTTAACTTGTGTGTGTTACTCCAAAGAAGAGAGAAAATCTTGCAACTATAAACTAAGACATATATTTCTCTGGAATTCTGGATAAACTATATTTGACATGGGAGTTAGCAAGACTGCCTCGCATGTACGGAGTCCATATGCTACTTTCCGTAACTTACAGAACTTACTTCAAGGCACTTTTAATGATAGTGTTTGAATTACGTAATTTATTGATTTGCTCTGCGATTGCAAAACTTAGCCATTACAATAAAACAAATATGTTTCAGTATATTGGCTTAAAATGTTTTCAGTTCACTGTAACGCCACTGTGCCAGATTATATATATTCTTCTTTTTTTATTGACGTTTCCCTGTTGACGTAGATTCTCATAATTCGCATTCTTATTGGGTGAATATGGAAATAAGATAATTCTTTCCATCTGTTCTCTCCATAACTTTTCCCTCAGCTCATAAACGGGAGAGAAGACGTGAATTGAGAAGATTCTTAAAAAGAGTTTAAACTCTTTTTCTTGTGATATCATCCTCTTAAACATTTTCTGAAGGACTGAAATGGAAGCACTTCGTCGAAGGATAATTCTATTAATAATGGTTCATGTACTTGGAAGAGCATTTCATTTATGTATCTGACATTTGTAAAGAAAAACTTTAATAAAATATTTCGTTCATAAATGTGTGTAGAAGAAATGTGGCAAAACGAAACGAGGGTTTCTTGGTGAATTCTGAAGAGTTTCTACAAATGAAATTTCTCAAATCCTATTCGTAATCATTAAATTGCAAAAAGTTCAAAATCTTACAAGATTCTTTAGCCCATAACACATGCATGTATGCAAATAAAATATGCCAGAACATTGTGTACTAATATGTGTTTGTTTTAAAGATTTACCGTTCAATATAAGTACAGAATATGTATATACAATTATTTAAAAAACTGCTTTAGTTAAATGTGCATTGATGCATCAATAACAAAAGATTATATTTTATTGTATATAAAATATTAATATACTATTCTATGTTATTTTCATATGGTAAAGAACTTCTAGAATCAATGAACAACTCGAGTGGTTTTTCTATAGATATTATAAATTATATGGTAGAACGACGTAGGCGGAGCGAATGGTGCCAGTAGTATCAGTAACAGACAATTTAACAGAGCCGGGGCTCTCGTGTAGGAAAAAGCCATATAATACTGAAACATGTACACAAGACCGTGTATAATATGGGTATGTCAGTACTGGCAATAATATATACCGTGTGAAATCTGTTAGCACTGCGCAATGAATGGGGTAACAGTACAACAGTGTTGCGGTCGCGGTCGCCTCGTTTTCGGGAAGTAGAGCCCCACATGCCGTTGGCCGACCAACATTTCCGTCAGTTGAACCACTACCACCAACGCTACCGTCCGACAGACTAACCAACTAGTTGTTGGAGAATATGCCGAGAGGCCGAAAGGAAATGCTGGGATCTCGCAGTCATACGTTATTTCATTGCTCACAGTGCCAGTAGAAATGGTCAATGCAGATTCATCGACTTAACAACCTCGTTCCTATTAGAATTACGACTTTGAACGTGAATATCTTGGGTTGTCTTGGGACAACTAGGCTGCCGGTCAAATGTGGGTTAAGTAATGAGGTAAATTGAATAAATAAGGGTTGTTGCCAGCCTAATATTACAGGATTTGTAAATAAATTTGTTTCAATGAACGTTTCCTTAATTTAATAATAGACATTATTATTCTAATATATATGGGGCCAGTAATATGAAATTGCTCTAAAATTAACAATAACGGAGGGAATAGGTTTAACAGTGATTTGTCTGATTATTTATTGCGAATAATTTTAATTGTAAAGAAGGTTATGTTGCTTCCTAGGAGTAGCTTCATAGAGTGACGCATAGATTTATCAGTGACATAATACGTAAATCTTTCTTTTGAAAGAATTCACGTAATTCCTGATAATCACGTTTGGAAGCATAGTGAAGGTTTGTAATATTACATTTTAGTTGTTCTTCGGTTTTAATACGTACTGAACATATTTCGTTGTTGATAGTGCTAATAGCATCTTGCAGTGGGGTTATGTTCGTGCAACTATTATTTTCTCGTTTTCATCCTTCGAATTATTCGCTCATCACATCAAGGTACTGTAATTGATAAAACTCATATTTGTATAACATATAAAATATTATTAATGAAACGTCAGTATACATATATTATTTCTGCTTAACTGAAATCAAATTTTTCAAATGTGTACACGGGTTTCATGTTTATAACTTTGTTATTGTTGAAAATAAAAATGAAATTAATATAACTGTGTTATATTAAAAAGTATATTATATGTATACCCATATGTAATTAAAGAGAAAATGGTACGTTTGACGGTACAGTCATACGCCACACGCAGTAGCAGTAAAACAATTCAGAATTCACAGGGTACCGAATTGCCAGTTCCATTATATTTTATTATTAAATTTCGAAAATATGTATACCGAGGCTAGGGGAATATTCCATGTTTTTTAAATTACGTGAATATCACTGGACGAAATAAAAATCGCAAATTAAATTTTATATTTCGCAAAAAAAAAATTCAATAAAAGGGCTTGATTCTCGCGTGAGTCCCCTGAATAAACTAGAAGCCAATATCGTGTACCCTATGCGAGTAAATTGAATTCGCAAAGAATTATCATAAATAAACATTTCTCAGGAAGTCGGCACCGTCGTTGTTCATCTGCGTACAATATTGTGTCTGTCGCAAAAGCCAATTTAAATTCATCTATATAAGTCACAAATAAACTGATGTTTTTGTCGTATATTTGAATTATTGCTTCCACTTTCAAAAATTTGCCATTTTACTGACTTGTGACTTGAAGCGTGTGCAGAAATGTCTGGATTGAAAATAAATTTACTTGTGCCGTTGTCTCATATTTGTAAAAGCATTTTGAAAGAACAGTTATAGCGTATTACTTTCAATGATTTGTTTTATACATTACTACAAAACAATATGTCAGAAAAATAGCACTATTAGAACTTAATTTCTGTAAAAGCTATATTGCTAATTAGCAGCAAGTAACATACACATATAATTTTAGCTATTTTACATATTTCACTTGTAGCACATATTGTGATATAGCAATAATGTAGAATTTTCGATATTAAATAATTCTGATTGAATATATTAATTTGAAGTACGCTATTAAAATATATCCATATAATGAGGCTTTTATTTTGTAAAATATAGTTTAGTTTAATAGATTATTGTGCTTTGAAGAGTTAATTTTCCATAACAGTATCCATTTCTCTGTAAATGGTCAATATCGCTAGTTAAAAATTCAAATACATCCATTTATATCGAAACATATTTCGATATTCGATTTATAATTATTACATATGAAAGCAGTTCTAGATTTGTGTAATATGTATTTAATTGATTAAAGATGTGATACAGAAATAATATTTCGAAGAAAGAATGTAATTAAAAGATTATTCGAGTCATTTTCTATGGTTTGGACATCCGGAGCGAAAATGTAATGAAAGAAAGACGATAATAGCTTATCCGGGTGAAGAAATAGCTTAGGGATTTGGGATGGTTGTTCGATAAACACAATAATTACTATCAGTAAATGAGAAACAGTGAAAGACTCGGTCATTATTTACGCTCTTACTTTTGTTTGTATCTTTTTACTATTTTACATCATGTTGTTTACTTAAGTAAAAGCGTTTATTCGAACAAT
Organism: Calosoma granatense; assembly: GCA_022063505.1. Lineage (NCBI taxonomy): Eukaryota > Metazoa > Arthropoda > Insecta > Coleoptera > Carabidae > Calosoma > Calosoma granatense. The sequence goes on from JAGJTL010000025.1 coordinate 994,581, forward strand.
ATCTATGAGATGTTACTGAAATACAATACAACTTTAACACTGCCTATTTTTCTTTTGATATAGTTATTAATTCTTTTAAAATGTACTTGCAATCAGAGCAATAACTATGTCAATCCGCGTCATTCAATTTTTTTCTAGATGCATAGTTCTATACTCAGTCCTTTGCACTTCAGTTCAGATTAAATTTTATTTTTTGTTTGACAATATTCATTAGTTCTTGTCTAAAGTATTTGACAAATTTCATGTACAGGTTTTTTCATAAATCTACTGAATTCACTTGTGGTTCTGTGTATGTTCTCTACGTTGCATTCCTGTCATACGTATTTATGTGTTAATACGCATTTCATTTCACAGGACGTAAAGCTGCAACTGGCATGCAACATATCTGCGTTGGCTTTGAAGTGTTGCTGTGAATGCGTACTGCAAAAATTACATCTGTATTGTGAGCCATACAGAATATTCGTTTAAAATTGCGTGTTTCATTCAAATAGAATTTGTAATTCGTCAGCTACGTATACTGGTTAGTTGTGTCAGTTATTGTACGTGCGTATGTGTATACGCAAATGGAAGGTTTATATTGAATAGATTTGCAATTAAAATTTGAAACATTTAATTAAATTTGGATCAATATATTGATATGTAGAGTCTATAACTCTGTTTTAGAATTCTCTATAATTTAATAATTACAGCAATACATTTTTTTTCGTTATAATAACATATATATGAATGGTAACATGATGAATATGGAATTAAAAAAATGTTTGATAAACCAGATAGATAGTCTGATATTTATAAAAAGGTATATGCATGGTAATTAAAATATAAAACATAATACTGAATTAATTAATGTATAATAGTACACTACTTTTTTCCTTAAAGCTGATTTTGTCAAACACTGCACATTGTATAATTATTCTAAAAAGGAATTATTATGCATTTATAATTCGGTTTTGTTTATGTGTTAATATATTATTTCGTTTGTTAAATAAATCCATCTCCTTGTTTTCGCGCCAATACATTCCTATGCCTGTATATTATGACCATCCATCTAGTTGTTAATAATTTCACCTCTCGCTCTCACCTGTCCATCAAGTTGTCCACAGTTTGCATGCCTAGCCACGTGGCTTTGCGCATGTAGCACATTCCATCCTGTCAAACTATCACTGTCTTCTCAAGTTTGTCCACGAATGTTCTGACTAACTTATATGTTCAATACATCCCTTAATATGTAGTGTGTTTGGATGACAATCATGATTATTCGTTATCCGAATATACACTATTTCATTCGTCTACATGTCGATCTATTTTTCAATCGTATATCTGTCGTCAGTTTTTGTTTATTTTTCCGTACGTCATTATGGTTATTTAATAATACATCAGCTCATCTGTCCATACATAAACAATTGACGAATCTAAAATGGATGAATAATGCCAACTTTCAGATTACTTCTCGAATAAAAAATACTTCCGTTTCGTGTAAATACACTCTAATTTTCCGCACCATCTTGCTCTACATTTGTATGATAATTTACAAAGAAAAAAAAAAATCCACTATTTAAAATTCCGAAAGCGAAAAGTCCGTTAATCAATTTAGAAAATAAATCAGGATTTATATTCGTACATTTTTGTTAGCCGACTAATGCTTGGAAGCTCGCTTACAATTTCTATTTTCTATGCAGTGTATTACGGTTTTCTTTGCGTGCGGGAAGATAAGAATTATTTATATTCTCCGTGGTGAGATGTAATCCGTTTTATTGCCTTTCCAGCTTCTCACTCGTCTCAGCTTACTACGAGATTCTTCCTTACACTTACACTCTGTACACGTATATCTAACAGTATATTAGTGTGAGTCTGTATACCAACTGCAATCACACTTAAAATGCACACGTATATCCTGTACCATACGTTGTAAAACTGTGTTATCGGAATCGCTCGTTTCATTTGTTTCTGGCTCGTTAGATGTCACTGTTGTCGCTGTCGTCCCTTAGAAAATTTCAAATAGTCTATATATGAAATTTCAACGACCTATGTTAAGTAATAAAAAAATTATTTTTTCGTTAAATTTGGCAAAAATCGGAAAATTGGCATTTTTGTAAAATCGTCTGACTTCTATCAGCCTCTAGCAGGAAAACGGCAAATGAAATTTAAATTCTGGAAAAAGCACTGAATTCAGCACCGCTGAATTAACTAATATGCGTAATATTTAATTGATTTGCTTCAGAAATAACCGTTTTACAAGGGAAAGAAATTTGGGGTAATTTAATATTTCCTTAACCCTAAGGGGGGACCATTTTGCTCAAATCACGTTGTATACTATCTATATCGATTAATTGTTTGCTCCTATTGATATTATTACTGCATGCGTCCTTTTAAAAGGCATAAAATTAAATATTTTCAATAGAATTAACTTTATCGGGCTGTAACTTGAAAAATAGAAGGATTACGACATGCACCATTGAATTTTTCACATTCTAATTGACTTGTACAGCAATTTTCAGCGTAATCGGACCTTATTTGAGTAAGATATCTGTGATCAAAGTTGAGATGATTAAGAAAATAGTGTTGTTTTGAATTTTACTTGCGAATTAGGTTTTTTTTAGACTCTGTACGTGTACAAAGTATAAATACAGTTATTGAATATTTAAATATCTTTGCATGTTTTAACTTTTTGGTAAAATAATAAGTATTAATATTCAAAACTGTTTATGTATGTACATGACGCTGTCGTTATTGCTAGAATGAATTGTCTGTTTGGCGCACATCTGTTTGGGAAGACAACGTTTCAATAGGCCGGACATGTTTATTTTCTGATTTTGAATCATGTAACTTTTGTTCAACACTTTTATATTAGTTCTCCTAAGTGAAATAACAAAGTTTGCCGTACGCTATTTTTCTATTTTACTTGTAACTCGAGATACGTTCTCAAAGTCGAGAGGTATTAAAATGAATTTGCGCCAAGGGTCAGATATTGGGGCCTGAACTTCGTCCGGAACATGAAGGAAATGTTTAATTTTAAATATTGTTACCTCATTAACTATAGATGAAAACTTCTTCACCAAAGATTGTTACGGTATAAGACGTAGATTTGACCTTTAACCAAGCCAGTGAGGTAGTAAATTAATTTCTTTTAATTAACTACGAACACTTGAACAAGTTAATTAGTTCACTTGCCTGTTAAATAATATTTTCTATGTAGCATATTTCTTAGCAGTATCAAACTATGTAGTTATATATTTTATGCTGTTCTGTGGTACTGAAAAATTATTTACCCTGAGTAAAATGTTTAAAATTTTATTTCAATTTATTTCACAGTTTTTCTTATATGTATATTTTTACAATACAGTGGTATTTTATATTAGTTGTTGAAATAAAGTTTGAAATGTAGTTAGTTAGAAGATCGGATTGTTTTATTAACTAATCATCTGGAAACATAACTAGAGTCGTTGTTTTATAAAGTTGAATTCAGTACTTAATAAAATCATAATGGAACTTACTTTTTATTCAGTAAAATTGTATATCAGTACCGTTAAAAGTTCTCTGTTTTATCTTCCTCCATTTATTCGTGATACGAGAATATTACTGAATACATAACTGAATGAAACAGGTAATTTAATATAACAACACACAATACATTCGAGACTACAAGTATAATTTTAAGAAAACCGTTCCCTTGTTAATATACCATTTGTATTTAATTTAACGAATATATTCCTGTATAAATTACGTATGAGTTATTTCGTGTACATTAATAAATTCGCGGGTAGGTATGTTTCGCTGATATAACCTCGTATTAAAATTATGAATCCCTGATGACTACCTTGTTTCACCATAGAATGGCTTTTTAGTATTAAACACGCATGCGTGAACAGGCGAATGAACAAAGGCTAGTTATTAACATTGGCCGCGATGCGTGTAACTATTTATACACCATTGCAGATAAAATCGGATATAAATTTCATGCAAAAACCAGCATTACCAAACTCGAACTTCTCGGATATTCTGACGTTTAATAAGTTTGCTTTATGTGGTTAGCATGTCTTTATAGAAACTACTACGACTACGGTTGGATAGTTAAACTTTCATTTTTCCCGAAGGTATAATAGTGTAATCGGAAAGGTAAACTACTGAGCTGCCGTCGGGAATTCCTTTGAATAATAACAAAATTAACCTTTAGAAAACTGAACGGTAGAATTTTATACTTAACCGCAGGTTTACTAACTGATATATTATGTAATATATA
>JAGJTL010000025.1:1005792-1021322 GCA_022063505.1 Calosoma granatense
ATATGCCATATATCCAAACTTACATACACATAAGTTACGAACATCGGTGATTGGAAATATAATTAAAAAAAATATTTTCCCCTTGAAATTTATCACAACATAGCATTATTCTATTTTACTAGAATTATTAATAGCAAGTGACCGCATTTAATGATCTGTGTTAAGGCACATCGAGGGCTATAGATGTGAACTTTTACCTGCAAGTCTTTGCGCTCTCATCCATCTAGCTTCAGTAGTTTTCTTCGTCCGTCACTCGCGAACAATTTGTCAAGTAAAATCTTGTAACGATTTTCGCAAGCGTCTGCGAAAACTCGCATAGAATTGTAACGAATACGATTCCCAGACTGGTATTTTAAAAGAACTTATCATTTCTACATTCATATTTGTCATATTATTTCAAACTTTGTCTATGAACAAGGCGTCAGGGTTTTTATCGGATTCTATTTGATTTATTACATGCCTTAATGGACTTAATTCTATGAAACGTCTGATATAGAATAATGTTCGGTGAAGTGTATTGAACGACTGAAGTATAACAAGTATTGTTATAAATATATGTATGCTCATTTATAATTAAATACCAGTACCTATAAACACATTTACCTAAATATAAAGATTGTGACATATTCGATAATTAATAAAAATAAGTATTTTAATTAATTACATAAATATTCCATTTATATTTTACATATGTAATTGTCGTTGTAATAATAAATGCGAGTAGGTAAACTGAAGGTGTATATTATGTACATTTTTATGAAAATTTACGTTACTTTAATTTAAGATTAACTTCCCTAAAAGCTTCTGTCCTGGTAACGGAAATATAAATGAGTTCGTATTTAGCTAAATTAAAACGTGCTCGTCTAATTTCTTGTTTCCGTTTTTTTACCTCTAAAAAAAGGGGCAGGGAAATTTTTCATTCTGTAGCTTTTATATTTGCGTGATCCATTCAAGTATACAATTCTTGAACTCTAAAATACACCCATTCAAATGACTACCTGTCGAAGCAACGTTTACAGGAATTCTTGTAAAATGTTCACTTAAATGGACTGTTCGTGTTAAATTAGTATTATTAACGGCAGTGATTATTAGTTTTGGAATATATTACTTTAGATATTTTTGTACTGTAAATAATTATATAGAAGTTTGTTTGAATGATTGAAAAATAACGTAATGTGTGATTTAATAATGTTTAGTTTATATCAGAATTATTATCTAAGTTGCTATATGATATTTTGTAGAGAGAGAGAGCGAGAGAAAGAGAGAGACGGAGAATTAATATTATACTGATGATGGGTATAATAAATTAAACGTTGTTGGTTAGAAGCTTCTCGTTATGATAGCCACGTTGTATCCCTGTTTGAGTTGATGAAATATGTATGTAAAAACTGTATAAAATACTCCAATTAACTAACACATTTCTTCCGGAAGTAAGTCCTGCAGTCCATTTACAATTTTCCACCATTTATCTTTTGTTCTGTCACAATTCTTTTATCTCACTTGCAACCATAAATTACCACATGCACGCCCTCCACTTCTTCGTCTAGTATAATTTAATTATAAGTAAATAATAGTGCTCAAGTACTGTACTATGGCCACTCTATATTCTTAACTACTGTAGCTACTATATTGTATAATGATATAAGGCATTCGCTATTTGAGTTTCAAATGAAGGTATATTTTACATTTCCATTCACAGAGAAAAGAGTTTCTCGCCAGATCAATAGTGTAAAAGTATCCGGAACGAACAATAATCTTTTCAACTCTGCCGCAACTCGTCCCTACCACACGAAGTTGGACTCTCAGCTAAAAATATGAATATTCATAAAGCATACGGAATATTTTGCGCTACATTTCACGGTGTTTTCCTTGGAATTTTGATGTCCGGGATCATGTTATTTTTGCGTTTACGCGAAAAGTACATTGCTCGAGTTTTTCTTCGTTGTCTTTTGTTATTTCAAAGCCGCGAAAAACGGAATTCGCTGAGTTGTTAACGAATGTTGATAATGACGGTGATTTAAATGGAAATCAGAAAGATTTCTTTGCACCGTGTTTTATTTTCTTTATTTGTAAATTTCTTTACCATTCACAATCGTTGTAACGAATAGTTTTTTTTTCCAATTTCAAAAGAATAATATTTGTATGTTTATTTAACTGTTGAATGTTTGAACAGGAATTTGCTTTATTTTCTTTTTATTGAAATTGTAATAAAACGAATTATTGATGAAATGTCGAATGTTCGATTTACGTGACTAGTATGAAAAGATCAAATTGAAGAGATTTTTCTTCAATTTATAATTACTGGACTATGTAAAGAGTATTGTTGTGCGTACATTTTGATAAGCATTGGTTGTTTTCCAACTAACAAAACTTGAACACTCTTCTGGTCGAAGGTTTTATCCTTTTTTCGCCTGATTCTGATCTTGCGATCGCGCTCAGAAACTTAAGATGTATGAAAAGTTATGACGGAGTTCTCTACACGAAAGTTTCAATATTGGCCACAATAGTATATTCCTAGCGTTCGAGGCGTACTGTTAAAAAGACATTTGGACGAACGCGCGCACTTCTTTTGCCAATGGCGCTCTTCCGAGACACATTTCACTCGATGGGACGTTCGTTCGACACTGCAAAAAACTGCACCCAGTACTGAATACATATATGCCAGGTGGTTGGAACTGTTCCGAACTCGTTCGCAACACGAATGGCTCAGCTGTTTTATAGGTTATAGAGAGAAATTTATTGGAATTGAAACATATAGAGATATAACCATTATGATTATACTGTATGTTATTTTTCTACTCAATTCTATGTTTTCATCTAATTATATAAATGTATTTTGTTCTTGTTATACGATGTATTACACTGTTCTGTGACTTGCCCTTGACGTCTTTGGCATAGTAAACTGTAGCTGTCTAATTCATCATGATGTAGAAACATCTTTGTTGCTTGTACTTTTGTGAAACATGCCTAATGTGTTTCCTGTAGAAATTTCCAACATATTTATCCCTGTACAAAGTTCCCCCATCTCGAATACTTTGCGCTACGCCTTTAATAATTTAGCCCGGTAAAGTTTTACACTGCAAATTAACAACGAGCAAGTAACGAAACTTTCGCCAATAATTTGTATTTGGCGCGTTGTAAATTATGAAAGTTGACAGTCCAATGAGTACGTAATTCCATTAACAGATTACGCACACGGTCTCCGTGTAATGGAGTGCGTTACGCATGCGTGGATACACGTAACAAAGACGAAGCTATTTGCTTATTAACCTAAATTATTAACTCAGTTTGTTTATGCTATCCAGATGTAGGAGTGCATGGCCCGGAGGTGTTTGTTGTGGGACTTTTCGTAACGGTTGCTTTTCGTCATTAGATTAAGTTTCACCGTCTAACTTATTATTATTGCTGTAGCTTTTGGGCTTTCTGTTTTAGTAATTATTATGGTAATAAAGACAACAACGAATGGATATAACTTTCGTTTTTTTTTCTTCAGTTTCACAGTGCTTGTTATGCTGGATTATAAAAACATGTTTAAAAAATAAAATATCGTTATATCTTTCGTTTAATAGCATATATTACGTTCAGTATTTGTCCTGTGAATAGTGCATAATTAATTAATTATCTTCAGTAATATTTTTCAATAAAACACTTTACGAGCGGTAGTTTCGGTGCGAGAACTGCATTGTGTAATTAAACTTCATTAAACTGTTTGCTATTCGCTATTTGAGCATGGAGATAAATTATGTATTATGAATAATTATGCACACGGGGTCTAGATGGTAGAATAACGTGTAATTTAGAGTATGAGAGCGTATAGTCGAGCCTGCTTACATAATGTGTGTATATACTCTGACGTTCTTATCATTTCTGTGCGTACAATATCTTATTTAGGTTCGTCTTGTAACCGCACGCTCTCTCTGGGCCTGACACCAACAACTGTGCACCCCGCCTCAACCCCGTATTGGCTCCTATCATGCTGAGACAACTCTATCAATCAACTTGATTAATAGTCCTGCCTTGAACCGTAAATTGGTTTTTACATTACGGATTTACAACGCTCACACTTTGACTTGACTCGTCATGTTCAAAACGTCAAATTAATACAGTGAGGTTATATTGTGGCAGGACATGATTGGTCCGTTTTTCTGACCAATAGCATTGTAGGAATGACGTGACGTTGATGGGATTACTACCTAGTGTACACTTACAATGGAGAAGGTCGTGGATGGGATAATGTCTTAATATAATTATTTGTTTAGAATAGTATGGTGACATATTTCACTAATGGAAAACATGGTGCGTTTCAGTTGTATACTATTCTGCGAAAAATTACTGACATTGGCTTCATTGATTTACATTTTCAGGTGAATTAAAATCAATAATTCTTACAATGATTTTGTTACAGTTTAAGTAGGTATAATATTTGTAATCAGATGTAATTTTTCATATGAACAACAAAGAAGAAAAAAGGAATAAATTATTAATAAATGTAGCAATTAAAATAGCCGTAAAAAAGGCAATCTAAGCCAGATTACACGGTCAGTTATTTTTATGAATATTCCTTGGTGTAATACATATTATATGAAACATACGGGGTACAAACGTCCTACATTTTATTATTATTTGGGGACTTGGACTCATGAATACAAATTAAATTTTCCAACTAGACTTATGTATGTCTGTGAGTATTTTAATTCTTTCGTTATTTTATACCAATGTGAAATTTTAAATATTACATTAATCTCATTTCGTGCTGTGGGCTTAAAAATTATTATTTAAATTTTTTTATTTAAATACACACAAGAAATAATATAAATCATATATGAAATGTATGCCGTAGATAACACAATGTTTCACTTATTTTTAATGATATAATTTAACTTTTGGAAATATTATTTCATCAAACAACGTAAACTTTTGATTTTGTAATTAAATTAAATTTGTTTACATTTGTGTACTTTTTAAAATGAAACAACGCTAAGCATGATTATATACAAAACATCAAAGAATTTTATAAATCACATTTTGTTTAGCCAAAGAACCGTCTACGTATAAAATTCCTTTTTTACAATGCTCGAAACAAAATCATTTGAAATTAAAAAAATTCTTTTCTGTAGCTCTTTTATCCAAGTAAAACCAGTTGAATAAGCTAAAATCAAAAAAATACTTGTTTTAATCCAATGCACATGACCGCGAAACATGTTCTCATGAAATAAATGTAACTTGTATATGGTTAACGTGCAAAACAAAAACGTGATACAAAGAGGACATAAATAGCGGGTAAATAACGCAGAAGAGATTGTGCTCAGTCGGTATAAAAGAGTACATAGCTAATTAAATGAGAACCTGTGCTACAACCGGCAAAATTAAATTAAATATCTGCGTTGTTAGACACCGTTTCTGTGTTCTGCGCGATAAATGGTACCGTTTGCTCTACAGCCGTCGAGAAATTAATGAAATGTAAACTAAAACGTAGCAATATCAGGCCACGTGTTTCCTGCTGAAAAAAACCAGTTTAATGCTTTCACTAAAATTACAAGTAAGCTTCAAATATTTCCGCTGAAATATAAATATGTACGCTAACTTTAGTAGTTTTATTTTCAATTTTATATATTCAAGGTGTTTTAGTTATTACAGTTTCAGTAGATATAATATTTACATTCAGTACTTTTAAAGATTAAATGGTACACAGGTAAATATATTTTTATATTTTTTATTAACACATTATTGGTACAAGTAATTAATATTTTTATACAGACAGGTATAATTATACACAAATATTATTTCACATGTAAAATGTATTCATAAAATAATGTCGTTGTAGTTTGCAATTTGTTGTCTTGCGTCGTGTCCATAGATTTTAGTTAAAATTGTATAGTTGAAAATAAAGAAACACTGAGCTTCACTATAAATCATTTCCATTATTAATGGCTGTCATAGTTAGTTATGACAAAATGTGAAACACGTTTTCGCTATCCGTTTTCATTTAAAAACTGCACTGCGCCAAGCATGAAACATGTAACTATGTGTTTAAATAAATGATTCAACTAAACACTAGACAACGGTTGCACTCTGTACCATGGCACTTCTTATGTGTCATTGTTTAAATTTCTACATTTGAAGATAAAGTAATTTCTAACTAAGGTTTAAATGTCATATCAAATATAACTTTTGTGTGTGTATAGTGGAAGAAATGTTAGTAGTGTTTCAGATAGTACTGTCAGAGGAAGAAAATGTAAATCCAGGACCGGCTTTTAAATTTTGTAAGTATTACTAATTGTATTTAGAGTTAGTTTGTTTTAGTGAAATATTATCTATTTATTTATTATGAAATATTTAGAGTAATTGTATCATTTTCCACTGTAAATTTAATTATTATAACAATGTACATAATTTGTCCGGATCCATTAAATTGTATTTTATCTGCTAAATCAAGTAAATACAATTTTGTGTTTACATTCAACGTTGATTGTTTGACGTTAAATTATACTATGCATATATACATACATGACCATTTGTAAATACATTGAAATATTAATGACCCGTTCTAATAAGGATAGTTAAATTACATTTTTGATTAAACGAACTTTATTGAATTGAATTTATGACTCTGAAATTTTATGACTATTGTGTTGCTTTTCATTTTGATTCGATGCTGTTCATTTCAAACAATGATGTGTCTGTCGTTGTTATTATTAGACAAAATTGTAACTATTTTCTAACATTATTTAAAAATGTTGTTTTTGTTTTGTTTATTTTCTTCTTATAGAATTCTTAATTTGCTACCTACTATTTGCTTGAAATTTCGCGAGGCCCGGAGGCTGTTATCATAGTAAATAATTAATAAACAGTGAAATAATACAATTTGTTTTGCCGACAACGCGAAGGCATACATAGTTGTACATTTATTAGTTTCTCGCAGGGCCGGTTTCAGATTTTCTTATATTCCAGAAGGACGTATACAGGGTGTTTAAAAACCGAACATAGCATTTTATGGGTTATTTTTCAAATGCGTGAATATTTTTTCCCACTGCATTTTAGAGGAAAAGTGTATTTGAAAAAGTTGTTTAGAATTATTTACTACTAAAATGGTTTTGTACATCGAAAAAAAGCCATTTGAAATATTATATTTTTATAACAGATTATCCTGGAATATTATCTACCAATTTTCATTAAGAACCATCTTTATCTTTTATGGCAAACTGGATTTGCAGCAGTACTAGCGAACACTAATATGAAATAAATGAATTTATCAATAATTACCATGACATGTGCAGCCAAAACTGTAACGATGTCCAAAATTAATACCAATTTCATTGCTGCTCTTCTAACGGCTAACGTTCATACATCAGTTATGAGGCAATGTATGCCTCTATATACCAGTCAGTTAGATTGCAAATATTTTTGTACATCAGAATGTGTGAAGAAAAACATTAGATGTAATCACAATAATATACACAAAATTAAACATTATTACACATTTCTGCAGGCTAAGAAGAAACAGAAAATAAATTTATTCTTAGAAACAAGTAAACATTTCATTCAATTAATATTTCCATTCTAAAATATTCTTAGGAAGAATGTATATTGTCTTGGACATTTGTATTCATTCTTATTTTCAATAGGAATGAATTGTTTCACGTTTACTGAACCAGAAATTCATTCATTCGAACTCTATTCTCTAATATTAATATTTCCGTGATCCATTTTATGTGAATGTTAAAAGTGAAACAAGCACTGCTAGAAAGAGACCAGCGATTGCTTATTTTACTCACCAATTTGTAGAGTTAACTATCATGCGAATATACTCGGTTATCAAATTTAGTAAGGCCAGTTTTATAGCCTCTAAACTTGCTGTCGAGTGGCAATCAAATTTGTTCATGCATGAAATTAAATTTAATAAATCCATGTAAATAACAGGATATTAAATAATATTACACTAATATTAGTATTTAATGATTTCTTTATAGGTTTTTGTAAAAAATAAAAAACACCTTTTTTATGGCTCGGTGTTATTAGAAATTGGGTGTATATTGAAGAAAAAACTATTTTAAAACTATATTTTATATTATCTTTTATCCGCAATATTTATTGTATATGTAATTATTCGTATTTAATTCACTAGTATATGAATTTCTGTTTTGTTCAGAACACAAGGCCGATTTTTTTTCAATTACATACCAGTTTATTATTTGATTTGGGTGTGGTAACCTTTTCACATCAATGTAAATTATTTATAACTTGTTATTTTGTTGTTCACACTGCTAACCAACGTTCTGTAAATATTTTCCCAACTAACAATTGTATTTATTAACGAGAAATAATTGAAATGCATAATTTTTATTGTAGTAAATATATACAAACTATTTACATATTTTTTTAGATGCACATAATTTTAATAATCGTGGAAATTCTTTATAAAAAATAAAAATTTACCAGGCACGGGCAGCGACTAGGTGTGGGGTAACAAGGGATTGTCCAAGAAGACCATGAGCGTAGACAGTGGGGCCAGCTACAACGGAATGAGCAGCCAGACCATGAGCGTAGACAGTCGGAGCAGCAACAACTGGGGCAGATACAGCAACATCGACGTTCCTGCTGGTAGCAATGGTACCGGAAGGTCCAGCGACAATAGTGTTTTCAACAGCTGGAACAGCATGGACAACAGGAGCGGAGACGACAGCAGAATGAGCAGCTACTACTGGAGCTGAATAAGCAACAGCAACAGGGGATGGAGCCGCAATAACATGAGTATCTACAGGTCCAACAACGCTAGCGGCGGCAGCTGGAGCAACAACTTTAGCAGAAACAACATCAGAAGCAACAACACCACCATCAGCAGCAGAAGTGATCACACTGCCATCTGGGCCAGCCACAACAGTTCTACTTCCAGGACCTTGGGAGACTTCACCAACAGCTTTAAACAATAAATATTCTTTTAGTTCCATTGCTAACTAAAAAATTGGTCTTTTATTTTGAATATTTCAGTAATATATTTATTATAAATTTTACCATGGTGTCCAACGACAACTGGAATGGAGTGAGCCAACAGATGTCCCGGTGCAGCAGCGGCAATGGCAACAGCCACGCAGAAGACGGCGATGCTCTGGAAATAGAAGAATATTTAGTAACCTTTATTCGTACTGAGCACTACTGAAATCTTACCAGGCAGTTCATTGTTGATTTGGTAATGTTTGGTTGTCGAATGACTTATGATATTCGTTTTATGACAAGCGTCTTATATACCTCGGCGTTGTCCTTCAAGTAAACTAGGTACTATTTGGTAGCACGTGTTAATCCACTGCAAAAAAAAGGAATCAGATCAAGTGCCTCACCTAATTCAAATGAAACAGGAAGATAGATTATAGATCAATCATTAGCATACGATTATTAATAAACTGGCATATTTGTAACGCACCTTTTAAAATTAGCTTTGTTCTTAAAAAAAATTAATGTGACAAAATAGCACAAACGTGAAAAGGAACATTAGAATACGTATTATTTATAGTGGAATAAATATACATACATTAATAAATTAATTCGAATTTCGATTTCAGTTTTGTACATACGACCACACAAGTAAAAACTGGTTTCATGGACATTGCGTAAGTGATATTGTTTTGTTTAATACTAGTTTAAAATATGTTGTTGATTGGTAGAAAATAATTATACATTAATGACTGCCTGATTCAACTATATATTATAAAATTACACATATTTACAAACTAAAGTTTAAATTTTTAATTAGTTTTTATGATATACTTTTTTATTCGTAAATTAAAAATAGCTGTTTTTGCAATTTATTAAGCATTTATGTATCTATTTTAAGAATGTAAACAATTTTTATATAAAATACTCTACTACAAGATACATATATAAGACTACATAAGGATACACTGTATTTCACTGAACAGCTAGTGTGTTAGTTAATGAAAAAGCCTAATACGATTATGACTATGCAATTAAGGCGCCACCGTGTTTGTGTTATGAAACATGTGAACGATGCCGAGGAACTTCATATAACACATAACCCATGGAGGAGTCAGCGGGCGGGATCATTGTTATCTCTCGGACGTGTTATAAGGAGTGGATCTTCCTTCATTTAGCGGAACTCAATTAACTGATTCCCGTGAACCCTAGGCTGGCCGGATACACCGTGACACACTTCCGTTCCCCCCCGCCTCCACTCTATACCATCGACAGGTTCGCTCTTTCTTTGACAGCTTACTTACCCCCAGTCATTCTACTCACTCTCACCAACCCTTCATCACACCCCACCAATGTTCCCCACGTGTAACTCTGCCATCGTCCCACTCTTCGTATCCGTCGACAAACATCTTGTTTCACCCGTAACACCGGTCTGAGCACGTAACACCTAATATACTCACTGCCTTGTTTCCTTCCACCATATAAAAAATTGTCGGCTTTCTGTAAGCTTGTTTTATCTTTGCTTCACTGTTTTGATGAATAGAGATCATGATCCAACCAACTATTATTTTTAGTATGTTCAGTTGTTCATTAGTTTCATGCTACGTTCTTATTCATTTTATTTCTGTGATTGTAAATACTCATGCCACGTAGTAGATTTTTACTAAGGTTATTTATATTGAATTATAACAAACAAATCCGTAAGCCATAAAATTATCCTATGTTTCGAATGAATAAATAATTGATATTCTAAATACAATACGATTTAAATAAATGAATACAAGAGACGACAACATTATAGATAATATGTACATCCTTATCTTAATCTTGCCACTTGCCTGGAAGGCGAAGCTTGTTAAAAAGGGTAATTCTATACCCCAACAGGCACTCCTTAACAACATCTTTGTGTATAAGATGCAGAGCAAGCATTAAACCTTGCTAGAAAACAAAAGGAAACAAACAAGAGAGAATAAAAAAGAAAGAAAATAGTAAAAACAAAGAAATTAGATACGACACAAGGGGATTGTTACAATGTTTCTTTACGGCTGCATTACTTCGTATGTTTCAAGCAGTTTTTATTTTGATAAAATAATTTCTCTCTCTCTTTCTTCAATAGTCCGCTTTATGTTACAATCCGTAGATGATAAAACGTCGTAAAACGTACACTGCAACATGCTCTTTTTATTTGTTCCTTTTATGATTGTTTTCACTAGTATTTCGAAATTATGCCTTTTCTATATGAATTTTATTTACCATATTTCTAATACGGAACTAACCTTATAAGATATTAATGATTTGACTGAAATGAATTCACGATTAGCAATAGTTCATAATAATTTTATTTAATATATAATGCAATTTACTCTGCAATATGTTATATATTTTAATTGCTTTTATCACTGTTTTCTTTCTTTTATATTGAATACAAATACCAAGGTTTTATCATGAAAAATATTCATTAACAGAACGTTGAATATTTTCATCATTAAAAAAGAAAAATATATGTACGTAGGTACACAGAAATTTACATAGCACGACGGAATGTAATTGTAGAATAATTGTTCTCATATGATAAATATATTTGCATACATATGTCGTTTCCCAAATCAGATATTTAAAAATTAAAACATGTACATCGGTGAGCTGAAATGAAAAGTTTCAGTTGCGTCGTATATTCCTGTCTGAAACAATTGTACCCGTCGCTTACTGTCAAACATGTCAAATAAATTATTCATTCCGTATGCAATTCTTGTATATTTTGCAATAATTTCACTACATGTTTCAGTTAATAAATGGTGCATATGTGTCAATATTAATTACGTAATTAATAATCATGTTTCATACTATATTCTATGAATCAAAGAAACATGTAATATCTGCTTTATTCTTTGCAATTTTGTGTAATAATGTGCTGGTTACAAATAATTACAATTCTAGCATTTTTTTGGAAATTATAAACTGCATTTTTGTTAACGATACTGGAAAGTAGAAGATTACATTTACGTATACTGACAGAGTTTATTTTATGTGGCGGTTTTTGTTTTGGTAATATTTAATACAGTTTCGAAAAGTATAAACCATATCAGTTTCATGTGCCATTTCATTGTAATTCTGTAGTGTATATATAGCATTTGCATAATGAATAAAATTATAAACAGCTAGTACGCTAATGTTTCAGGTGATGCATGCAAACCAACAATTAGTAGTTTTAATTAACAACTTATGATTTCATGTTTTCCAAGAACGTCAAGAACGAAAATGACGCCCGTACAACCTGAAATGAATAAGTAATATTACAGATGTATAAGATAAAGTGTATTTTCAATGTTCTGCTAGCTCACCGCGCTGAAACTCTCCAACGACAGGATCATGAAACCACCCATAGTAATATTAACTGTTTTCTGGGCACGAATAATTATCAAAATTAAACCCATTTTGACTTTACGATCGTTTATGTTCACCCAGTTAGTGTTGTACGCTGCATTACCAATACTACCAGCCTTAAACAATGTTCTAGTTAGCGACTTACCGTGCAGAACATTAATATAGTAGCTAATTCAGCGCTTTGAAGCAAATGTTCTCTTTGGTGTTTTGTTTATGGCAAATTTTAACTAATAATCAAAAATATGGAACTCTAAATTTTTTTATTAATCTGTATCTATAAATCCGTAATTGGATATTTATTTCTTTAGATATCTAGAGGCCATGTTTAATCTACAGATATTTAAGCAACTACATAAAAATATGGTTTTTTCTCTACTTTACGTTCTTATTATATCATAGTTTCTAATTTGATGAGCATAATAAAATATTAATATTTAAAACATACCTCATCTTGTATGAACTGCCCTGCTTGGCAATAACAATACAACTGTACAAACACTCCGATAAACACAAAGGAAAGTATAAATCTACGAGAACTGAAATAAATAACACGTAATGTTTTGATATAATTAAAGAGATTGAAAATAATAATTAATATTTACGGTGTTGGTTCCATTACAATTGCATACATAGACAATGCAGATAAACCCAAATTTGACCCGATTATTGGTAAAATAGAACTCGAATATACTTGTTCTAACATTTCTAGAAAACTGTAAATAATATTATTGTTTGCATATGCATATACTTAATAATATGTCTTACTTGAGTAACAGATTATGATATGCCACACATTCTTTTATGATATTGTAATCATCATTCGAATCATTTGTGTTTCCTACTTTTAACAACTTTGCTTTGAGCATTTTAAACTGACCATACACAACTCCAATCATTATTATGAATAACGCATCCAGCGGTATTAAACAGAATAATGCTGATCCAAAAGTAAGCATTAATTGCAAAACAAATGTGATTTCATAGAATGGTGTCGTAAGCAGAATATTCTTATACGGAATCCATATATCCAATGGTAAACTCTTATTTCCTGTGATAACGGTGCCAATTATAAAAAATGTTGTCGCACCAACCACATTGAGTCTATATATTTTAGCGACTAGATTTAAATGTTTATAAATTTTTATTAATTTCTTTTGATTATGTCCTTCTGTGTATGACAATGGCCAAAATTCGTTCCACATAATGTCCAGCATTTTTGATATCATTTTGGCTTTAATTATTCCCGTAATAAATCGAATAACTTCCTGAAAATTAAACTTTTATGAAGAAATAAAGTGTATATAATTGATATGAGTGTGCTCTTTGAATCATGAAGATTTTGAGAGAATTTGATTTATCATTCGGTTCGATGATTTTAAATTCTGTGTAAAAGTCAGTGAATTACTGGGCATAGTGACTTCTACCTGAACAAATCCCAAAGTGATGAGTAAATTTTCGGCTAAATGTCCAATACTTTCGTATTCCGTGAAGATTGCGTTAAGTGCAAGTAAAGCTACTGTGATAATATTACATATTAGAAATGCGTAACATTTAATTTTTCTCGCCATTGTCTGGTTTTTTGGACTGCAACCTGCATAGTTCATCTGCTGTATCCAATAAATCGTCATTGACTTTGGAGTCAGCTATAAATAAACAGTCAATCATAAAGGATTTTTAATCGTACAATAAATAATATTAAAATAATGAAACAATTTATTATGAATTAGAGTGCAGTTGAAGAATAAATACAGTTATATAAACATACATACTTTGTTTTCTGCAGCAGTCATTTTGTCTGACAGATCTCTAGATAACTGTGAGGAAATATGATGTGCGCGACTGAGTTGCACCGAATATATGTATGTGAATATATATTAACACATGCTTGTTCCCGTGTGAATGTTTAAAAAGTTATATATTAAGTTTTGTACTTGTTCAAAAAGTATATAATAGTTACCCTACTGCTACATATTATTAAAATTGTAACACTATCCATCCTTATATTTAACGAATATTATAACATTACACAACATTGAAATTTAACATTTCTGACTTCAATAATCTACGGAATCGAATATAGAATTATTGTCATAATTAGGAATTAAAACGGGTATAATTAATTACAAAACAGTATTATTATTTAGTAAGACACGTATTCTCTGCATGGGTATTATATAAAAGTATGTATACAAGTTATGTTTATTGTTGAACGTCTGTGTTTGAAATATAAATAGAATCTGTAAACAAAGGAATATATTGTAAAGCATTTAATCACAAATATTTAACTTGAATACAGAAACAAATATACAAATGTTTATCTCTGGAACAATATTTTGTATGGGTACAAACTAACAATACATGTTTACATAAAGTCTTCTTTTACCCGTTCACATCTCGCACATAAACAAATAGACACTGATATATGATAAATTGTATGTACAAAAACATACACATACACTTGTATATTCTAACGATCCTTTCTACACATAAAATATACGCAAGTATATGCGTACACACATATCGACAGATATAAATAAATATAGAAAAACAAAAGCGAGAGGAGCTAGATTAAACGTTTAATGTTATGTAGTGCATTATATTCATCCCGGCAAAAAGAGTACATGTCTTAATGAAAACCTACAGCACACTGACAAACTTAAATAAAACATTAGCAGAGCGGACGAGAATGTACAGGTTCTTTCTGGCTGAGTGTTAATAAAGGAATGGAATAATACAGGATGCTAATAAACGTACATGATGTAAACGAAGTAGAGGTACCCGTAGTACTTGTGCTTGTACACTACCTCTTACAATCGGCCACATCAAAAGGGACGAAATTCTGTATTCCATAGTAAGAACTTTGTGAATATTGTATAGATTATATCATGCACATACATACAGCATAATACTATTCACATATACACCTTTACAGATTACATCACAGCTAAATGGAATGCGTTTGTAAAGGTTTCATAATAATATTCCTACCTGGCGCTATCTTATTAAATATTTTAAAAATATGCGTCTTCAGTTTATTTGCTCTAGTTATTAAAGCTATTGCCTTTTAGGAATTTAATATATTACGTAATTTAATACGTTCTCAGTACGTTTATGATTTATAAAAAAAAATTGTTCAGTATTGTAGAATGTTGATATTAGAAAATATCTATACAGGTTATATAAATAAATTTGAAGGGTGCACAATGTTCTGAATAACA
>JAGJTL010000025.1:1023753-1038352 GCA_022063505.1 Calosoma granatense
AAATATTATATTACAGTATACATATTATATGCATTAGATATTTATTAATTTGCGCGAAAATTTGAGAAATATATTCATTAGTTTTTGTTCAAGTTTCGGGAAGAATAATGTTTATTAATGATCTATATGTTTTGCATCTTAAGCCAGTTGGAGATAACAGTTTTTTCTTCAAATAACCGATGTAAACATTAGAGTTTGTCTTGACAGATGGCAAGTGAAAGAGCTATTCTTACAGCATGTGTCATAAATGAAAGTATGTCGATATTTTTTATATAAACGTTTTTGGTTGGAACAATGCTTTATACTCAAACACCCGTATTCATCATGTAGAGTTCAGTATGCCTTACAGGTCGACAGGCGATTTTTTTTTAGCTTTTGAACTCTGAATTTTCTTAAATTAATTTTTCTATTCAGAACTAGTAGTTAATATTTTACAAAGTACAGCAATTTCTTTGCATATTATTTTGAAAAAAATTCTCTGTTTTTATGTCTATCTAGGTTGTTTAATTTTTTAATTTATTACTTAGAAGTAACTGTAAATGTGTTAAATATATGCTTTGTTTTTTATCATTATGTATAATTTTTATATTTCTTTTGATTTTTACATAATGTCATATATTTCAAGGCAGGGATAAAATATTTCCAAATACACTCTTTTTTATAAGCTTTGTATCATTTCAAATCTTCAATTTGCATGCATATGAAGTAATTGATTGTGTGTTAATGGATTCAACAAGAATCATTTGGAGATTGATTAACAGCTCACGAGATAATTAAGAGAACATTGGAAGTCGGAACAAAACAAAAAGACTAGTACAAGAGGATAAACACTTAAGAGACAGCTTAAGAATTAGATCAAAGTCCAGTTTGTTAACACTTCAGCATTACTTCTACTTTGCCACTGACCTTGTATCGAGGGGTTAATATAACCAATGGTATTCTTACTAGACAAATATCAGAGCCAAATGTTTGGTGTCACTGTGTACAAATATAAAGAAAGAATCGCCTGGCAATAAAGTTTAACAACAATGGCAACTGCAAACAATATGCAGGCAGTAAACATTGTAGTCTCATAGGTCTCGTAAAATTTTACTGTTTAAACCGTAGCATTTCTTATTCTAGTTTGCATTCGTAAAGTCTTGAGTTACTGCCAGTAAAGAGAAGTATGGCTCACGCATTAACATGACAGTAGTTGCACGTCATTCTCGCCACGGGCTACCAACATAACGGCCAGAATTTATTTTCCACTGTCCCTTTATGTACACTGTTTATTTTTTATGTTGGAATTACCGGGAAAAAATCCTTTAATAGTCTTGTGAATTGAAGACATTTTTTGTTCATTTCTTGCTTGATATATATATAATCCCCTTCAAGCTAATTTATTGCCCCGTATTATATACAAGTAGTTGTCTAATTTACATGCATGTATATGTGGTTGCCTGCTTAAATTATTTTGTTTCATATATACATATAATTCAAGTCTATGAAATTAATTAATTGAAATATTCTTGTATTTCATCAATATATTAATACAAAAATTTACAAATTTTGCTGTCAGAAAATATGGTCACATTAATTATATTTTTCCTAACCAGATCTACCTAATTTAATGTATTTTACTGAGCCCAATTAGTTTTGTTAATGAATATTATTTATTCATAACAATAAGCAATGAACATATTTGTCATATGGATGTTTGCACTGGGCTGGTTGGCCAGACTGATATTTCACTGACCTCTACCTGCCTGAATTATTACAGATTATCTCGTAGTCAAGTGGCATCTAAATGATTATGACATTACTGTGGCAATTAACTGTGTTGATAATCTAATTTAATTAAATATAGATGTGTTGCATGCAAAACAGAGGTATTCAACAGTATACAGTAGTGAATATATACATGAACTAACCATACACCATGCTGATATATAGATTAATAAATTCCACAGAATTCCTTTCAAGGTTTATATTTTGAAAAAACCCTTTTTCTGCCGTGATCAGCATGTTGAGTACTATATACCCTTAAAGTAAGTACATGAGGTTCTGAATCACCCTGTATATTAACTATTTAATATTTGAATCTAAATGTTTTGCTATTGGCAAATATTGTTTTGAGTATATGGTAATAATATAATGGATAATGTAAGTTATAGTGATTTAAATTCTAGCTGGATTGACGTATCTTCCCCATTCCGTATCGGACCCCCAGGCCTACCCAGATTTAATGTGCGTGCTGAGATCTGGAATGTTCTGCTAACGCAAAGTGCGTGCGTATGACGTCTTGGAAAATGTCGTGATCACAGTAACTGATGAGCCGTATCTCTTCCACGTCATATACGGCGCAATTGATATACTATACCATGCTGAGTTATAATGATGTGAACTTTTGCTTCTATCATATATGCTATAAAGTTTACGCGACTCGCCGTTCACATGCAAGATATCGTTTTTAAACTATATTAACTCCAACGTAATAAAAATAACAGTTTAGAGAAAATAAGATTTGATTTAGTCATTATTACAAATTTTTTATTATCTTATAGTACTTCATATATGGTATAAACCGAATATAAAACTTTCATTGAAATTATAAGTTGTCTCTTATAATCGAGTTCAATAAACGCATTTCTTAATAGTGCGGTTGCGGTATTATTACTGAAAAATAGTGATTAGAGTATTTGTTACGTTATTTAAATTTTCGAGTCATTAATTTTGAGATTACTAAATATTTAAATGTCCCAGATGATGTTTGATATTTAACCTATTGCCTTCCATTTCTTCCGTTTAATTCACAACCTGAATTTAATCCTGACATATACTTACCCTTTAGACGTGTTCACTAAATGTGTTTAATGTTTGATATATTTCATTTTGTTGCATGATTTGTAAAATGTCAAAAAACGTACATAGTATTCTGGGATCAACCTATGTTAAGTAAAAAATGTCAAGTATCTATGACATATTATTGAACTTTAACTTGAAGAAGTTTATGCATAAAAATCGACAAATAAAAAGCAAATACACATAAAATATTTTTCGTTGTGAATTTTAGAGCAATTTGTATAACATTGACAATTCCATAAAATTTTATATTTAAATACATATAGGTAAAATTAAAATTCGCTTTACTATAACTTTTTACGTTTTACGTTTATTTCGTATCACACAACACTTGCATAAAAATAATTAATTACGTTTGCATCGTAAATAATTAATCTTACTCGTCGTATAAATGACACTCGGTAAGAGCTGCTAACGAGTTCCGTAAAATGAAAAGCTGGCTGGGATCGTATAAACGTGATTAATAAATAAATATTAGAGTCGTCGTTGTGGCTTAAGTGACCCGCAGGATAAAAGGGAAGGCAAGAAAGTACGTCGGGAAGATCAATGAATTCACCTGGGAAATAGTTGATAAATGATGAGCTTTGCCGCTTGCTCTCCTGCTTGTCGCACTGAGATCACAACGAATATAGGTCACTGCAGAAAATGACTATGGAATTTACTACTGTAATAGATGGAACATTTTCTTTTCTCAGTTTGTAGACACTGGTGTAATGAATAGCAATGTAGCGCTACATGTTCTATATAGAATACATATAGTTACTATGTACATTTGAATTATATCTTCCATCTGAAATTTACCAACTAATAATTCTTTTTATATAACGTATAATGTAGGCCAATTAGATATACTACATTCTACTACTAATGAAGAAGCATAACATTTGTCAAAAATTATCAGAATTACCATAGAAAAATGAACAGCATAAATTGCTCTATGGAAGCGTTCGAACGAAATATATCTTTTCTCGTACATATGACGTCAATATATTATTTTGTATATGACTTTATGATACATTATAATGCTATAGCAATTATAAGTGATTTATAAATATTTTTATTACAAATCAAATATTCTCCTCTATATACTTGCGTTATGTATATGAGTCACATTTTCGTATGAAACTAGAAGTGAGTTTGGTAACGTTATATTATTTATTCAAACATTCGTTACATTATTCAGAGTAAGGTAATTTTCATTTTACGAACAAACTTGTTTTATTTAGTAAATGTACACTGAGAATGAAAGTTAAGGAAGCGGCATTTCCTTTTGAGAGGGAGAGATAGGCGTCTGTTTACACTATTCACTGAAACAGCTGTTACATTATTCAGAATGAGTAATTTAGATTTTACGGACAAACTGGTTTTACTTTTATTGCGAATTTTGACGAAAATATTCATTTGAATACAGAGCACAAGTATTTTTATTCCAATAAGTTTTAAAATAAAACTACCGTAAAATAAACACTGTGACGGTAATTTTTTTTGTATCCACTTTGGTGATTTTCCCTTGGTCTGCTTTAAGAATATTCACTCATGTAGGAAGATGATTCGGCACTGAGTACGAAAGAACGGTGCACGAGGAGGGGTGGGGGAGGAGGCGAGGGAGTTTCTCTCTTTTACTGCCCAGAGGCAGGCGGTACAGTGTGCCGTGGGGCGAAGCCCGAGATTACTTTAACCGACCCTGTTAGCGCTTATAAAATATTCCATTTTCATCCACCTTGTGGCGAATCCGTTACTCTTTGGAGTGCTACTACTCATGTAATGCGTTATGCTCTGATGTTTAATTCAGTTTTTTGTGCTTTGAGCGTTGCTGTTCGTTACGCTGTATGATTCTCTTTTAACATGTAAATATAACTCACGTTAACTATCTAAAAAACAAAGCCAAAAATATGTTCTATTGCCCCTACATAAAACGTTTCAGTTTGTCAATGGCTTTTGAACACGCGAAAATAGATTTGCGTCATTATTTTTGTAGCATCCATTCGGAAATATCGTTTAGAATTGAAACTGTCAGTAAATATTTATTAGTTTGTTATGGCGATAATTCTATATTTGGAATTAAATTGTTTATTAGTTTTTTATCGGTATAAATAATTTAGGTAGTTATTTAAATTTATACTACCATTTGATTAAGTAACGTGTGGGATATTTCTGTATGGAAATAGGTTTGAAAACAAATAATGTAAATTATGAATTAATGAAAGAAACATTTAATGAGATGTGGTAAAAATTTTCCATTAAAAAACTTTAAAATTTGTTATACTGTATGTTGTGTTAGAAAAAAAACATTGTGTACTAAGCATCACGATAGTACAAAACCAGTTGACCCAAGCAGGGTTCAAATTGAAGTGACACTATTCACGGGTATAGCAATTAATTCCGTACTTGTATACTAAAGGTCTCGGTTAATTACACCTAGTTGACATTTACATATAACAGTGACACGATTTTTTACTTTTAGAAAACAGAAGACAGTCGACAATCAAGCGAATGAAACAGTGAATTATGTCGGTCAGTAATTGTTAATTGTTCTGGAGAAAATATTTAATATTTAATTGCATATTTTTATAGAATCATATGTTCGAATTGTAGTATTGATTTTTGCTCAAGATTATATTTGAGCAAATTTGCTGTAACTTTTATTCAAGCATGGAATAGTGAAAATGAATAAAGACGTGACCTCTGGATTTGAACTCTAGCCTGTCACCATACCGATTGAACTATTTTCGCTTCAATTACCTTTGTCTTAGAAAAAATCATTGGCCAATTACCCTATTTCACCTCTGAGCATAGGTCTTCGGATTCGAATTCCTAGAATTAGATAAAAAATAAGAAACATTGGAACCAAATTGAAAATACGCCTCGAATATTCTATTTTTCATTTACAGTAAATTTTTACAAATCTTGATTTAAATTATGTTCATATTTAAAATACGTAATAAAATTTAATGAATCATTGTTCAGAATAATGCAATACAAAAGAAAAAAATTCTTGCAAATAGAACAAAAATCAATTTGGAAATTTGACAGATTGCGAAATTCAGAATCTGTCTGTCAAGGTACTTGTTTATTTATATTTTAATTATTCCTTTAGCCAGTGAAGTTTGTTGTAGGTTGAGTTTCATAGTTAGTATAAAAATATACCGATGCATAGTGTAAGTAAGGGGAGTAAGTGTTCATTAGATAATGTAATTTTCTTGGAACGTTGCCAGCTTCCGCCACAATGGCTCTTAAAGTTTATAGTGTAATATGAATCGACGCATTTCATAGTTTAGACACTACATAATTTTCCAACTACTTAGGGTAGTATTGCAAGTATAGAGTTTTACTCGTTGAACAGCACGTATTTGTACATACATATATGTTCCAGTCTGGAAAGTTATCACTAAAATATACAAAACTAGGTTCACATTCATCTTATTTTTATTTCCGATGCATTCTTGTTTACATCTTTATTCGAGAATGTTTTCTATGTAGTATATTCGAATTATAAAAATGTTGAATAAAACACAAATTGTGTGTGTGAATGGTTAAATAATAGAACCAATTACTTGAATATTTAAACGCGTATAATTTGTGCCAAGTGAATCTGTTTAAGCGGCGTGTGTTGATTGGACTTGTTGTAAAATATCCCTAACTATGCATTATAAACGTTTCGCCTTAAACTGTCTGTTCAATAATTCACATTTGCCTATAGACATCCACGCCATCACCTACATAGTGTCGATGTTCACAACTAAATGTTTCAACGTGTAAATAATATACGCGCTGTTTCCAATAAAATATGTTTCGTTTTATTAAAAAAACATGTAAAGGTATCAACACTCGATGTAATTGTATGTAACTCTCCAGAATAAACACTATGGAAGTATTTTGATACTGCAGTTTGGTTTTATGCAGAATGAATATGGTAATTTGCAGGTGTAATTACTTTAATGCTACATTTCATTTGGTTTTTATTGTAGTTATAAATACAGTAATATTAGGTTGCAAAATGGAAGTGTATGTACATGTTGCATGTTTTCATAATTAAACTGGACAGAATTGTATTTTCTAAATGTAACAACATAGTTAGCACATAGTAAATATGATATTCTGTTCGTTATAATTCTTAATGCTTGATACAATTTTATCAGTTGCTTTTAATATCTTTCTTTTCGAGAAGAGAATATTATAAGGTATGTCGATAGGATGGTTAACATGGAAATAACGTACATGATATGATAACAAACCGATATCACAGTTGATTGAATGTTACCGGTGACGATACATGGTACAATACTTTATTCTCATACGTGTTTAGAATACAGAATCCGTATGTAAGATGGTTTGCAGTTAGAACTTTACGTGCTGTGTTTTAAGTTTTATTACAATGACTGATTTCTGCAATTTGAAAATGTTTTGAGTTAATATTTATTTATTACATACTTTCATGTTACAGTTTCCAATGATAGAGTTGATGCCAAGATAATTCTTTAGTTTCTATCGTGCTTAAAAATCCGAATGAACTCCATTGTGAAGAATTTAAGACCGGGCTATATTATTTCTTCTTAATTCTTCACATTTTAAATATACTACCACAATAGGTTGGTTATAATTTTGTAATTGTATATTACACTGCTATATAACTTTTAATCAAATGCACATTTTGAAAATTTAATGCCAAACATCACCATGTAGATTCACAGTAATATACGTATATAACTTTGGAGTAAGAGTAATAAATCTACGGCAGTTGTGCTCGTTGGACCGTGTGTGTGTGTGCAGAAAGATTACTTTAGCTAATATCTGACTGCTATACTTCTGTGTAATACATATACTAGCGAAACATCGAGTGCGTCGATCGTGAGAACGTGGAGGCGGAGTAATTTCGCGAAGAGAGCGCCGCGTCCGTATGCGGCGTCATGTATAATGTGTGGCAAAGTCAGAAGCAGAAATAACATAAACTGCGTATGAAATCTGGCAGCTATTTGGAGAACTCGAGACTGTGGTTCGCTCGGCCTAGCTGTGCCGTTCAACATTTCCGGCTGGGATGCGATGCGGCTGTGATTCCAACATGCAGGCAATGAGGTTTAACATATTTCGTTCAGAAACACACACACAGTGACACTTAAAGTGGAACGTATCTTATAAAACTTCATTAAAAATATTTGTCTTCTTGTTCGTGGCGTTGTGTGTCATGTTTATGGTTTTAAGGCCGTTAAGACATAGATGATGACATTAGCGAAGTGCTTTCTTGAGTTGCTTTGTGTTAGCAGAACGGAGTTAAGCTAAAACGTACATTTCTATGTTTCAGTAATAACACTTGTGTGTATAAACACTATTATCAACTTGTTTTATTTAAATTCAAACCTGCTTGAAAGACACATATATAACTGAAATGGTCTTATTCATATATTTCTCACAAATCATCTGCATGTCGAATTTGAAAAACAAATTCTCTGGGCTCGTAAACTGGTATAAGTGTTCTCGAATTGATGTAAACTAGGATTTGCATATTATGAGCAGTACTGAATGAACCAAGTAAATGTGTTTTTCTCGTAAGAACATCTTTTGTGATAAATTCTTGTTTAAAACGATGTTTCCAGATTTCTTATTGTAAGCAAATTACCTAAAATGCCGTCTGACCCAGTTTTTTTCGAAATGTAGGATACAGAATATATGCAAATCTGTAGAATCACCATTTTGCTGCCAAATCTTTTGACATTAGACGTCTTTCCAAATATTGATTAGTTTCTTTTATAATTTGAAATTTTCTCAAGACATTGTAATTGCTTCCATTTGTCTTATGAATGTTGCATTCCGTATTTTATTAATGGGAATATATTTATTTACGAGTACCTACTTTTAACCTGAAGGAAGTCTATGATATTTTAGTTAATATATACAATTATCTTTCATTATTTTACTTTTGCACCTATTTTAAATTTTGTAAGAATTAATGAGCAAAAGTATTTTGCCATTTGTTTTATATCTAGAAAAATATATTTTATTTATAGATAACTGGGAATTTACTGTCAGAAGTGAGAAGGTTTCATGGAAAAAAAACGAATACCTGATTTCTTGTCGCCGTCAATAAATATATCTCGATAAAACATAATCATGTTTTCATTTTTTTTATAAAAGTGACAGCTCATCCATTATGTAGTAGGTTTTGCAATGACGATATACATCGAATTGACAAATATCCTAAATCCCTGGGTTCGCACAGAAACCCAATATAAACTAGAATACGTCAAGTACACTCCACAAAAACATCATCCATCAGTTTGTTTTTCGAACGGTTTCAGGGGACAAGCATAGATATATCACGGTCCAGACATTGCTTACTCGAAATACATTGTAACAACCGTGGCGCCAATTAGAAACAAAACAAAAAACCTGAAACTTTATTCGAACAACCGTTTACTGCAATTGATTTTCCGATTAAATAAACGCGGATTCATGTTAACCGGTAAAAAATACGTATTCGGACACATTAAATGGCAGTTTACTTCTGCAACAATTAGTAAGAAATAGTTTCAATCAGCAGACACATAATAAAAACATGTTACAACCTGAACTAAACTTGAATAAAAAATACGCTTCTCTCTCCAATTTAAAACTGAAACCTACTATATCAGCCTAGAACATTTTGTCAATTTACAAACTTGAAATTCCGCTAAGCTCACCACGTACTAAATCCCGGATTATTCTATAACGAGAGTGTGGTCGACCGTTGAAAAGCATTAGCTTTTGAAACTGAGAAATATGGCTGCATTAAGATGTTAGAAAAATGTAGATACATTTTTACTTCTAGAATGAAAAGACTGACTAATAAAAAGAGTATGGAAAGAAAAATATTATCTCTTCTCTGTTTGCATTAGGAAACCTAAACATGCATGGTGATACGTCAGTCTCCTGTAATGTAATGTCTAGAATACATGAACTATGCATGAACTCACAACTTCTTTACATAATGGATGTTGAAATATCTTTCAGCGAAATGTTTCATATACTGTTCTATTTCACTTGAAATATCAGTTGCATACTACACTATAATGTGCTATTAAATTATGTTTCGATTATGAAACATCTTTCTCAGTCCAAGGTTGTTCATAAAACTGCTAGCGCCTTTGAGTAAATTGAAATTGCATGATGATGATGATATCTAATGGTACATTGATTATTTTGTTTCGGCGAATGTTCTACGTTAATTAATGTAGAGTTTCCGTAATACATTCTGTGTTTGTAATTATTTCTATTCGTTTCGCTAAGCTATGCGCGCTTGTATTTAAAATATGCGGGGATTTTAAGTGATGAATGAGTTTTAGTTTTCTAGGTTATGATGTGGTTGCATGCCTGCATGAAATATTTTCTAATAAATCACTTTACATTATCTGAGCAAACAAGTAATATTTATGAGCTGACGTGTGATATTTATAAATACATCCGTAATGCGCTGGAGACTATATTATTTTAATGGTCCAATATTTTAGATTAATTTATAGCTATTTATACAAATTATCGAAATGTCAGAATATATTCACGAAACCGATAATTCATATACGAGTATATTTTTAGATTTATTGGTTTTATTTATTTAGTTAAACAGTGCATTATAATTAACTTGAATTAGTCGGTTCATTTCGGGAATTTTTAGGTTGTTCAGGTGTCCCGTTGGAATTTTAATTGTCCAAGTTTTATAATATATATTTGTCAATAATTTGAAGGACATATTTTTATTCGTTCAAATGTTAACTGTGCTTGTGTAGTACTAGGAACAAAAAAATAGCATTTTGACTTGTCACCTTAATTTTTTATTGATAGCAACAACTATAGCGAGTGGCAATAGCATAAATGTGAGAAAGATCACGAGAATTCAAATAGTTCTAATTGATTTTGTGCGAATTTTTGTGACACTAGTACTTTAACAAACGTTTTAATTAGGAAAATTCTGTCATACAGTGCTAAAGTAGTAGTAAAGGAAATGTATATGATAACGAATATTACTTCGATATTGATATATGCATAGTGATCAATGTTATATAATTAACTATGTTGACTGTAGATGACATTCATGTTCAGAAACGTTCGTATTGCAGTCAAGATTAGTTGAACTATATGTGGTATTATAATTTCGAATTGGGTTCCTTTGTGTTCATGATATAAATCGGATTCCATTAGTATCGTTTATGCATGTGGACATGAAACCGTTATCTGCATGTCCATTGCTAGACAAGAATCTGGAGATATTCCAGAATGTTTGAGCCATAATCAGATCTGAATAACATACCATGAATAATATACATAACTGTTATATTTTCATATTATTAATTATTCGCAATGAAATGTATTTTATACATTAGTTATAATAAATTTACATTAAACAGTTTTGTTAAAAATTTTATAACATTCCATGTAAAAATATTAAAATCAATTCTTTATCACAAATTTTATAATGAATGTAGTACTGATACTAATAATCAAATAATACAAAACTATTTTTATTTTGGTAATATTGTTAATGTTATTTTATAATCTTTATACGTAGTGTATGATAAAAAATGTGTTTAGACTCAATAGTTTTCGCATTGGCAATAAATAAAAGATGTACGGTGATGCATTACTTACTAATGTGATGTATGTCTACTCACATATATGTATGTCTCTGGCACTTACTTTATAACATAACATATATTCTGGTGTGGGTGTGAGTGTGCGTATGTGTGTATGTGAGCAGACAATGTCGAACACTTTGGGAAATCACGAAAAGAGCTTCCGGTCGTCCATCCATAAAAGCCACGCTGAGTTACGTTACCGCTGACTCTGGCTTTTCTCTGAAATAGTACATCTTGTCGAATAAGATACTGATAAAAATACTGATTTACTGAGCCTGTCCATACATATATACCTAATACAATATAACAATAGCTATCTTTTATTATACACCGAACCTAGAAATATATACAGAATTATAGTATTACTTTAATAAACTATAATTTATATAAAATCTGTTCTACGACAAAAATGATTTGTATCGCGACATTGTCATATTTTCAAAAGAAGTTTTTTTTATCGTATGCATTAAAATTAAATGTATCCTTGGATATTATTTCGAGTTCGAAAAGAAACTTTTGAATTATATTCATAATTCAGTTTGGCAAAGTTTTTTTTTGTTGTTGTCAAGTTGGCAAAGGGAATATTTTACTATTTTCGAGTGTTCTGTTATCAATCAAATAGAGATACGGAATATAAGAAGCAAAAGTTTCGATCTGTGTGTAGCATGCTATTCTCGGTACTATATTTTTATATTATGTAAATGCAGTGAAGGGCGTGCCAGCGCATAGGCAAATGTATTGATACAGCCGGAGTCTACATTGAAAAGTGGGTAAACTGCTGAACTATAAGTTCCGCGTCAATATAGACGCCATGAGTGCCGAACAATATCTTCTTGCAACCAGTCCCGAGGTGAAATGGTATTGAAAGGACGTTGCTCGCTGCGCTACAAAGAACATTTTGTACGCATCAAAATCGTTCTTTCAAAAAAGCTTCTACCGAAAAAACAAGCACCGTTTCTTTTTTTAGCCAGAGGCATGCTCGTTTTAAACTGGTTGGAGGTTAGGTTCGCATAAAAATATGGTAATATTCTAAAATCGGGTTAAATGGAACAATGAATCGGTTAACAAGATGGAGGACTCGGGAAAAAAGGCATACAGAACTCTTTTAAGGGCAAATAGTCGAATTTCTAGTTGAAAGGACAGTAAAAAGTCATACGTTAGTTAAACTGAAAATGTTAAAGTTGCAATTTGTGATTTCGGTGTACAATAACGAAAAACAATTGCCGTTATCGATAGTTAAATTTTGTGTGTTTGAGTTTCCATGTGAATAAAAAATTGTTCACAAGAGTGTTGGTTGTGTAAATGCAATGAGGTATGTGCATATTTACGGTATTACTGATTCATGGTAGTTTTATTTCTTTTAGAATTCTATACACGAACTGTACCTAAATTCTTCTTTCTTGTCCACTACGTTAACAAACAACAAAGCAGGGGAGAAAGTTTGAAAAAGACTATAAAACTGAAATCCCTATGTGATTTAGTACACTAATGAAGCGAGTGTGCGTTGATTGCAAATCAAATGTTATTGTAAGAACAATGGACTGGCGTTGTTATGACACAGTAATAGATTCATCCAATGGTCGGACTGGGTTAAGCTGCACAGTGGTGGTGCAGTTGTACAGTTGTACAGTTGCAGAACAGTGCAGAGCGAACGACCAACTTGAAGCTAAATTATTGTACTTGTATGAATGTCATGCTCGATAGAATAACATGTCGAGTTTGCAATCAAATGCAACACAACTGTGCGACGTTGCACTTATGATATATTACTGTAATTACTACAGGATATGCTGAACATTACGTACTCCTATATTCATTTGTGTTATTGCTGTATGTATGAACATCACACTTGAAATACTAGTTCTCTCTGTATAAATGCTCGTATCCTGTGTGTAGCAAATAGCTTTATTAGATTCGTGTGTGTTAGGGAATAATTTGTTCTAGAATTTTATGGGTCAGAAGAACAGTGTTATTGTTTGAACGTGATATTGTAGATTCTGCCAGGAAGACGATAACAAAACATACTACATACATACTACATATATACAAGTGTTAATGATAAAATAAAATATGTGTTATTTAATATATTACTATTTCCTATAATATCTAATAATAAGCATTTATATCTTCAATGCCATTTGCCTTGGAATCAATTTAAATTTAGTAACAGAATAGGACTTTTATTTTCTGTTTACACTGTTCTTCTATATATTATTAAAACAATTAACTGGAACACGGTAAAAGGGTAATAATCGTATTTTTCGTGGTAAAAGAGACCGGGTTAGTCATGCTTCAAACCGCCCATTCTCTTGTTTTATTGCAATTTAACTCTTCCTCACATTGATATGCACCCCTTTCATTAAACTGATTGTTATTCATGGACAAATTGCTGAACAATAAATATTATTAACGCAACAAAATCAGATTAAATTTGAGCATTCATTTCAGAACAAATCTGATTCGGATTTAAGTAAATTTATATTTATTCCACATCTATTAGTTTAGCCATATTTAACTGTAATATCTTTAAAATTTTCTGTTCATTTTTTAAGTAGTAATTCGCATATCTAGGATTATACTTGCGTGTATAATAAAGATGATATAAATAGGATGCATTATAGTATGTTGTTGGGTTTAGCAAAGTAACAGAACATAAAAGTCCCTGGTAAGGGTGAATAGATTTTTCAATGCTGTCGTACATAAAACATTCGGCACTTGGTTTTCCTGTCCATTGAATGGCAAATTAGATTCTGTCTAACGTCAAGTGTTGTTAGAACACGTTGAGGTTTTGTGAACATCGCGTTAAACTCTGTAGCCACGTAGTTATTACCATAATCTGTAGTTGCTGCTGAACCAAGTAACATGAGGATTTGCTACAAAGATATCGACAACGGATTATAGAATTTTTGAGACTTGAACAAAGAACTATAGCAGACATAAACTTTTAATAGTTTTATTGAGTATATTAAATAATTTGTGGAAAATATTATTCTGCACACAGCGAAATAAACGTACATAATTAGAATTAATCGTTACCCGTGCTACAACAATAAAAATCCCAGAAAAATATTTATATAAAATATTTTACAAAATGTAATGAAATTGTTAATTAATTTTTTACAGTACATTTTGAATCTCAATTTCTCTTAATGAAA
>JAGJTL010000025.1:1049872-1061485 GCA_022063505.1 Calosoma granatense
TATATATATATATTTGTATATGTATACTTTGAGGTGAAATAATTTTTGGAAGCATGTAACAACATATTGATCGGTTGGTAAGATGAAATCGGTTTATTTGTTTTCTCAGGAAATGAAACAAAAATATTGTACCAACAGAACGGGCGAGGTTACATAAGAAAAGTATCTAGTACGGTTCGGTGAATGTGCCAATGTGGATTAACGTGCGTTGCAATTAATTGGCTCGTAAAGTGAAAAGTGAAACACATTGAAAGCTGAAAGCACTGAATCACCAATACGCGTAGAACAATAAAACTTTTAATGATTTACGTACGATATTAATGAAATCTAGTTTAGCCTTGTGTTTCATAATTTCGTTTCATCAACTTTCCATTTACATCGCATGATAATTGCACGGTAATATTTTGTCGATTAAACCAATTATTTATTCAGCTGAAAATATACATAACAAGATAAAAATTAGTTGAACAAATAGATTAATTAATTCGATTTAAAATACTGATTACTTTATGCATTGACCTGTATTGAATTATCCAGAATGTTTCGAAATTATTTTTTTTACAATTTACATATTAAATAATGTATTTGTTTGTTCATTGTGTATATTTACTAACGTACACCAATATTTCACATTGATAGAATGATTTTCTTCATATAAAATCCTTTTCTTATTAAAGTCAGTAATGCCGGGGTTATGAAATTTTTGTCACCAAATCATCATTACATTACATTTTGTTACATCTCAGCTGCCGGTGACAATAGTTGGCTGTTTCATTTCTATGTGAACACCGTCATTCGCTATTATATACAAAATAATAAACGTGACGTTGGAAGATTTCATACTCGTGTTTCGAACAAAGGATGAAAGTTTAAATTCTCGCTAAGAATGCAGGGAATGTTGATTGCGAGAAACAGCATACACACGGAGAGCGACAAACATGAATTCTGTATTCAACTTTACGCATCTGAAGTGCTCAAATGACGAGTAGTAACACAGTTATGTTGTGAGAAATAGCCTTTGCTGATATTCACAGCTGGTTATATGTATATACACGTTCACTTTTATACGGATGTATGGCCCAAGTAGGTGCTGGAAATATTTTATGAATTCATTTACATGATTTTTCAATCTTGTGTTTTTCACATATGTATATATATGATGACACATATTGAAGTTTTGATGTGTTATGGAACAACATTGTATATTGTAAGAAATGAAGAGAAAAAAATATAATCTAACTCTTTTTAATACACCAAAACTATATGTTATACAAACGTTTAAAATAAAAGCAATATATAAATATATATTTTTATTGACAGATTTATTTTCTTTTCAGCAAATTTTGTTTGTGAATTTGCATACTTTTTCTCTAATTGCATGGTGTGAAAAATAATGTATATTAAAAATTATTAATGCTATATTCAGCCATGAAAAATAAATATCTAAAAGTGTTATTAAAATGTTTAATCTTTCTTCTAGTTTTGTAGTAGTTAGACAGGTTTTGTTTTAAGTACAGTCTCTGCATTTCCCAGTCAACTCTCTTAGTGTATGTGGTGATTTATTTTTTATATTTCAAGCAATTAAATTGCTTACAAGCTACTATTATGCTTGGTTAATGATATAAAATCCAACACTACCTGCAATTATTATAAAAGTAAGCTTTAATTTTTATAAAATGCTACATTTTCGATGATTAAATCCGACGATGCAAGAGAAATGCGCAGCTAACTAGTGTTACATTTTTACCTAGTTCGTTGTCTCTGTTTGTGTGTTAAACGTAAATGGAATTATCATTGGAAGCGTTTATTTTTCGATCAGAAACTGGAAGTTTGAAATAGTACACGTTGCTTGTCGATTTTCCATTAGTAAATTACTCTGCGGTTTTTCGTAAACTTAGTTAACTGTATTTTTTGTTATTCTAGAATTTTCCGTGTATGTTACTGATTGTTGAAAAATTAACTGTAGATGTTAACGCCAGAAAATATAATTGTACAAATGGAAAAACACTCTGACGTTAACCCAAAATGGAATTATAAATCAAAGAGCCTTTATGACATTTCATTTAGAAAAAACTTAAAATTTAATTTATACATATATGTATAATTTAGACATTAAAATATAATTGGAGATGGTATGTCTATTGTACCATTTGTTCATTAAAATCATGCATAGTTTCTAATTAATAAGTAATAGCATTAATTAACTCTTATGAAAAAATAATTCATGCGCAAAATTCGAATTATTTGCATTGAAATTATTGTACGTTGTTTTACTGGAGCTTAATTTGTACTGTAACTTTTCACGTTATATTATACGAATTCAACATGATATGTATATGTACTAATCTTATTTTACATTTGTAAATAATATATGTACAATGTATTTGATATTCTTAGCTATAACGAAACGAGATGTATATTGTTCTGACATACAGAACAAACAACAGTTATGTTATTTGAAATTCTACAACTGAATTTGTTTTGAGAACGAATCCTCCAAATGTGAACGGTAAAAGGTTAAGGACTGGTAATATATACAACGAACAATTTCGTGTATGACTGTCAAGAACAGACCTGGAAATATCATGCTGTTTGTTAAGTTTATATTTATTTTACAAACTAAAACAGTAAAACACGTTACAAATTTCAGTGTACAAAACAACAGAGGTTTTATTTCATTTGTGCAAAACAGGTGTTTATCACGTCGTGTTTAAATATGACACATCCTGGTAAAATGCAATTTGTCGAGGCAACGCACACTATATCGCCTGATATAGTGCGTTTTCATGGAGTGCATCTGACACGTTAGTTCAGTTTATATCAGATGCCGTTAGTGGCAGTAGAGAATGTCGAAAATTCGCCAGCAGCACGTGTGTACATTATGCAGCCATCTGTTTCAGAATTGATCGGGCTACATATCATTCAAGTTGGTACATTCTGCACAGTCTTTCCAACGCTAACTATTCGTACGTGCAACTAATAGGACATTATAAATGTACATACTTAGTTTAATACACTGTTAATTCAAATACGTATCACTTTCCCTGAAACTATTCTATTTCAACAAAACCTATTTAACTCCTTCAACACCAGGTAAATACAAATATATTTCTGAAGGTTTTTTTTAAATATCTTTACTAGTAAATTAAGAACGTTTATATTAACATTCTGAAAATAAATGTAACTTATTTTGTGAATAACATCTAGTATTTATGATATAAAGTAAATGAAAGAATAGAATCTAAGAATATGTCGACAACAGAAGTGAAGACGCTTGTTGCCAGGTTACCACATGAAGAAAAAAAAAACGAAGAAGAAGAACGAAAAAATATCTGGAAGACTCTTGTAAATCACTTGGTTTCGTCGCGACGTAAATAATGAAGCCAATTTCTTACGGTTACAGTTGTTTTCGAACAACTGACGTTTTTCTATGGCAGGAAAGCGGGCGCAGAGCTTTCGCTTCAGTAACTGCGAATTAAAGAGCTGCTGTTGTGATTTTGAAAACAACAAATCTATTAGACGCCGACTAGACTACTACTTGGATTAAAAACAAAATACAATAAAAACATCTGCCGGAAACAAGATGGCCGTGTGTTCAGTTTGTTTCTGTTTCAGCAGCGTCAGAACCGAAAACTAAATTATTTATTTAGCGGGAAATCTGACGTTATAATTGTCATTTACTGTGATATTTTGTGTTATGTTAATACATGATTATTTTACACAACTGTGTGTAATTTTCAGTAAATTCAAAGCTGTCATAATATATCAAATTGCAAGGGTGGAGAATGTAGTTGTGTAATCTGATACTGATTAGGACTTCAAACTTTCTTGCATGATAGTGTAGTCGGAAGGCATCGTATTCTATAGACGAGTTGGTTGATATTAAATTTGATACAATCAGTGTGTTAAAATAGGACATAATGCAATGGCTACGCTATTCAGTGGAAAGGAGTTTCGGTTCGTATCTGTTAAAGTTTGGTTGGATAATAGAATTTCACCGGTTTTATGCTGTTAAGGAGTTTTAGTATATGCGTGTTGTAATCATGTGGTAACTGTCGTATATTCTATAACTAGATGTGCAGTTCTCCAGTTGTTCATGTGTAGAATATTGTTCAATTTGAGAATATATGACATTAGGAACATAATAAAACTTTAGTATATAGAAAAATAAAATTATCTACTTATATATCGAGTGTCTCATTGAATTGTCGTAAACAATACAATGTTAATTTTTTGAATTTATCGTTATTATGTTCTTTATTATATCTAGAATAAATATGGTAATATTAATATTGTACAAAAAATAAATTTGTTACTGCCT
Organism: Calosoma granatense; assembly: GCA_022063505.1. Lineage (NCBI taxonomy): Eukaryota > Metazoa > Arthropoda > Insecta > Coleoptera > Carabidae > Calosoma > Calosoma granatense. The sequence goes on from JAGJTL010000025.1 coordinate 1,054,194, forward strand.
ATAAACAGAACGTATTTAATTTCAAAAAAGTTTTCGAATGTTTTATATATTTCAAGCAATGTTTTCATTTTAAAAAGAATAATGTTGGTAGCTTCAAATTTTAAAACTTATTAGCTGTGCTTTACAATTAATCAGTTTTATTGTAATGTTTTGAATATTTCACAAAATGATTTAACAATGTGCATGTTTCTGTCCAGTAATTTATATTGCAGTTTAACGGCGTTTAATATATCTTGTACGTTTTTGCTTGTACCGCATTGAATGCACACATACGTATAGGGATAAAGTGATATTTAACAAGCGCAATAACAAAGAGACAATACAACAATTTGCATGTGTAACTGTGCTGACCACTATATAGTAACCACTGGTAGTTACACTTGTGTGCGTTATGTTATGTTGTGTTGTTGTGTTTTGCTTAGACAGACTATGGGTGCTGCTGATGTACTAGGCAACGTCGAGGCCAGCACAGGACGCACAGGACAATGTAATTTAATTTTAATACAGCCGTCTCATGCGTCCCCCAGGGTACCATTCACTTGCATCGCCCGCGGGCGTCAGAAAAGACTAATAATGGCGTGAATCCCAACGAAATTATTTACGCTTAGCCGTGAGATACTTGACGCGAAATAGACCAGGATAATTGGCTTATAAATCGTTCCATAATTCATAAGTTAATTACCGGATGGACGGGTGGCGTGCGTGAACCTACACTGCTTACCCGTTTCCGTTTTTATATTATTCGATAATTTCACTCAAATTTGTTACACGAATGAAGTGACTCGGTTTCATTGTAATATTTGCTTAGAATTACTGGAATATTAATCAGATTATACACTGGTTTTAAGAAGAGAATGTACTTTCGGAATGAATCGTGCAACTGTATGCATAACTTAGTAGTTTTAGATTAAAGTTGTGATTGTGCGGTAGGTCAACAGTCACAGCGTGGTCAGAATTTACATTATGCATCAGAAATACGTCAGTATATAAATGTTTGATAAGAATCTAATTACATTAGAGAAGTATGCATACAGACATTTAGTTATATTAGCAAATAATACTATGTTTCACTCAATCAACATAACCTTAGTCAGATTCATGTTAGTTATTTATAACACTAGATATTTCCAGTTTCAGAACACTTCATATCTTTTGGGTAAAATATTTTGATGTGGTTCAATTTATAACATACAAATTACAGACAGTTCTGTTGGGATTCTTATTTTTTAATTTAAACATACATTATACAGCTCCTACGCTCATACATTTGTTGATATTACCTGTATATTTTATTCGATTATTTACATATATAATTTTGTATTTGTTGGTAATTTAGACTGAGATAGATTATGATGAATTGTTCTGACAACTAAATCAACTGTTCGACCCTGGAATGGACACACAATTGCATCGAAAATTCAACACAATTATGAAATGTAAATATTCATTTTCTAATGAGTTTCTATATGACAGGAGTGTTTAGTTTACTAAGTAAATATGCGAAAAGTATACAACATAGAATACATATATACCGAATTATATTTAAATTTCAATGTACAGTTATGAGATACAATTGACACATTGTACATTAATCCTACATTGAATAAAAAAATAGTTTTTGACTGACATGTATCATTACGATGAATGCTTATAAAAATATTGATTTATAATGAAATTTTCAGACTGCAAATCATTAATACAAGTGAATAAATACATGATGTCAACATATTGTGTTTCATTGCAAAACTAAAACGTGTACAGAATGATAGAAAAACTATGTGAGACATTTATTTAGCATTACTGCTAGTACAATTGTACGTTTGGGAAATACAGTTGATGTTAGTTTATGAAAACACGTACAGTACGTTTGAAACGTAAATCACCCGGATTACGCAATATGCTTTTCTTGTGAAATAAAAGGCAAGTGTTTGTGGAGATTAGACTCTTAAATGGTAGATAATCTGGAACGAAGTGCTGGTTTATAATGGCGTTTGTTTGTGCAGGAAGTGATGCATACAAAGTGGTGCATTTCCAAGTTGCGTGGCCACACACAACGGCTTAATGAAGTTCCATTCTCGCACATACACTGTGTGTTCTCTTTTAATAGTAGATGCTACACTTTATTTTGCAGTGTGACCTCGTCGAAACCGGCACGAACCAGAAGAATTACCAAACATTTAGAACCACAGTTTAAAAAACTGAGAAGAAATGTTCAAATATTTAAAAGAACAGTTTCCTCGTTTTATGTAATAGTAACGGACACATTTACTCTTTGTAAGTGTAAACAGTGATGAATAATGAAACACTGGCTTTATTTCAATCCATTTAGTTAAAGAAACATGCTAAATTCAAATAAAAAATACAGGTAGAATAACAATAATTCAAGAGATCATATTGCTCTGAATTAATAATAAAACTTTAGAACAATTGAACAAGAAAATTCCATCGAAAGCCGGTTGAAAAGACATGCAGTCGATATGTTTGTTGTTAAGAAGTATTACTTTATTCATTTTTTATGTATTTAAGTTTCTGGTTAACTCTTTTGGGAATACGCTAGCTATACTGACCAGGTATTAAAATTGTAAAAGATAACAGTAACAACATATATAACGTCCACTATAGACCATTTTTCAAAGCACTCAAAATAATCACACTGCCTTTTTGATTTATATATCAAGCTATTTTATACGTATTCAAAGGTAGAACATATTTTTTTTATTCAAATATAATTCTTTTATGCTTATCGAATTAAAATGTGTGGCTTTTATTCGGTATAAATAAGAGATTTAAAACTGAGCACAAACAAATTTATTTTCTACCTTTGAGTGTGAATAAGATTATATTGAAAAATATGTTTTTTATTTATTATATTTTCCACTTTCTAGGCTTTAAATGAAAGGAATTAAAGTGAGATTCAATACATGTTATTAATGTATTGTTAGAGATGAAATACAAATAAATGTATATAATATTTTGATAACTGTGAAAACACCAACACATTTATAGGTTATGTTTGGGGTATTTGTAATTAGAAATATGTATGTCGTAGATGAACTGGAAAATCTGACATGTTACAAACGGCACCTACATTCTGCAATAGGTAGAATCTTGTTATTTTAAAATTAGATTACATAGTGCCTAAAAATTACCCGTCAAATTGAAAAATATTTGTTTATTATCGTGTGTATCTGGTACATTTATTATAAATAATAACAGTATATGTTTTATCAGATATGAAATAAAATATTTCAAGTACCGAAGTGGATAGCAATGCATGAACATTGAAAATAGTACAATTAGCGTGTGAATCTATTTTAATTGTGTCCCAATTCACTTGAAACAAACAAACGTGCCATGTCTAAATAAAACAATAGCAATTTACTAATGGCAAACAATGGTATTGTTCAGTTGTTTTAGAGTAATCTGGATAAAACAACGCTAATGTGATTTTTTTCACTTTGCAAGCAAATTAACTGCTGTTGCACGTGTATGCCTTCGTACTTTGTGTGTTAATTAATTTAGTTTATATTTAGTTTTTTTATTGGTTTCAGTTTTTATCCATCTGTTGGGAAGTTAATTACACAGGATTGTAGAGTATGAAAAATGTGTTCAGAATTTATGCTGTACATGCGTTTCTTCAGCACACTGAATAAGCGGATTTTTAGATCATTTTATGAATAAAATTCCTGTAAGTAACANNNNTATATATATTTGAATATTTTCCCTTTATGCCAATTTAAACACCTGGAAGCTTATATCGTAACATAAAGTTCAATAACTCGGAGCAGTTGATTAGAGAAAGAGAAGGAAGATTCAGAACAGAGCTTTTGTGTTTATGGAAGAAGAAACAAGACTGACATTATCATCATCAATAACTGTCAAACTTGGTCTCAAACAATGCAAGAATTAACGTATTTCAAGTGACGTAGGGTTTAACTCATGATTAAGTGTGTCGCTTGCCCAAAATAACACCAGCCATTCCACCAACAAAATATTAGGGTACGGAATGTGACCCGCACAAAAACAATACTATGAACGCTAAATTGCCCTCGCTAACAAATGTACGTTACGGGATCTAAACATTTCTCAACCACTGCTAGAACGTAACTATAACTATTCATGCATTCTGTCACACAGATACATCTTTTACAATACATATTCAAGAAAAAAAAGTGTTATTGGAAGAAGAAATAAATAGACATTAATAATACCTTATTATCATAGTGTATTATCAATATATTTACTTCGTCCGAACAAAAGTCGTCGCTTGCCAGTCCATTATAAACTATGTTATTATGTTTTTTGTACAAACATTTTTCAAAGAAATCACAAGATTTAGTCGACTATTCAATGCTGTGTGACCGAGCGAAAACGTGACATGATTTATGTATAATACATCAAAAGTGCTCGAGTTTAATCGGTTGATATAAGGAAGAAACCGCACCACAAAATGGTAAGACTTCAGTGACCAAATGTGTCAGCACCTGGGGGAATTCATGATAGATGTGTGCTCACACTGATCTGTGAACTTCTTATTTATTATTACTTTCCTTTTGTTGCACGAAAAACCTTTCTGTCCGAATTTCCGACACTAGAAAATTTATAGGACAATCGTATATTGTATTTTCTGATGAAAGATTTTTTTAAATAACTTATATATGACGTATATATGTCAACGAAAGCACAACACCTATTCGAATACTATACTAATGCTATACGAATTTATATTACACGCTCAAATCTCCAGAGGCAAACGCATATTTGTGTGATGTTAAATTTGGGTCATTTCGAAGCGAGTGAAAGAGTAATAAAAATCGATTAAGTTTTCTCACCAAACTTAAAATAAAAATGTATCAGCGAAGTTTTGTAATAAAACTGTGAGATAACAGCTGTTGATCTGGAAAGTTTATTCTGAAAAATGTTCGTGTAAACGAAAAATTGTGAATTTTAGCTGGAAGTTTCGCCATAAACAAGCACAAGGCGTCAACAACGAAATTTCACTTTTGTTTTATTTACGGGCATGTAGTTTCGTTCAATCGACGTATCAGCTAAACTTTGTTCAAATCTGCATTAACTAACACAGATTGTCGGAAAGAATACGGATATTTAGAATTACGGATATTTAGAATGCTGAGTGTTGGAACATAGATAGACATCTCATTTTTTCGGTTTATTTTGTCAATATTAAATTAATAATTTCACATAATCATGATACTGCAATACTGTTAATTCCACACTGCCTTTTTCTAGCTAGATAATTTACAAATAGAATAGATATATTTCTATTTTATTCAATGAACACTAGAATTTTCTTACAATGTTGAAATAATAAACGTCTATTTGTATAAATGTGAAAATCTGTGTAATATATGAATGTATTTATCTAAAAAAATATTATGATTGTGTATACGTTAGAATTTATAAAATGTATGAAAAAAAAACAGTAAATTTTAGGAATAATGCTTGAATATTTAAATATATTTTCCGTATCATAAAGAGATGTTTCGGAAGAGCGTGGACGATGGATGGTTAAATTATGCTCCGAGTGGCTTTATATTTACCGTGGTCTAGTGAAAATAAAATATGTTAATAGCCGCAGAAGTTCTAGTATTTTTCTACAGTGCCAGGCGTTGGCAAGTGTGCCGGAATCTTATTAAGTTCTTCGATTCGGCTTGTTTGGCCAGCTGTGGCCGTGCCATATTTCAGACTTTATAAACCAAATTGGAAATGAAAAATAGAATTTTTTAATTCAACTCGAATAAAACTTCACGAATGTTTACCGTGTTACGGTAATTAACAATACTACCTTTATCTTTAATTAAGGTTTTGCAAATAATTATTTCATACTCTGTTTATATTGCTTTAATTACAATTTGAGTGAATTTTAATTAAAAACATCCTTTTATTTTTATTTTATTACATTGGGCGTAGTGTTTCGTCAGAATATATTATGCAAAATTTCATCAATTATCAGTAATACATGTGAATCTAACAAATGGAGGAATATTAAATCTAAGTATGCACTTTTATTTCACGAAGAAAAGTTTATATTTCATATATGCCAGCAGTATTCACGCTTGTTTTGCTGGAATAAAGCAATTTCATGTTTCATAAATCTAGACAAATGTAGTGCGACATTTGCAAATTCGACATAAGAAGTGTTAGTGTAAAAGTTCGTATTTCTAGGTTATATTGCAAACTGTCATTATCATTCATAATTCAACTAAAATCTAATGTCGTACCAGGTGTAATTTATAAGTAAACAGAAAATAAATTGCTATTTATTAATGTTTATAAATCCAAATTCTTATTTCTCTTTATAGATTATTCGTAAAAATAAATTCAATAAAATATGTTTCATTTCACAATGGGTAAACAGGCATACAAATTTAATGTAGAATATATAGTTTAATTTACAGCACTCGCGTTAAATCCTACACATTTCTAATTAAATTACTTATTGTACGAAATAGCTACATTAATAAATAATAACTTAGTGAATTATAAAACGGTACCAATAAAATTCGGCATTGATTTTCCATTACCAGCAACACAAAACACACACATATCCTCTCACAGGAACTAATGGTACGTAATACACAATGTGTTGTGCATAATAAAAACCAGTAACGTACTCAGCACATTTTCTTAACGAGACTTCATTTATAAGTTAAAATAATGTATTTTTAATGAATAATATTATGAAGCAAAACTCTTATGATTATAAGTTTTTTATACAAAAATATTTCTCTATTCCAACTTTTTCAAACATTGTTATTAGCAAATTTACAAATCACTGTCTTTTTGGGTTTTGTAACAATTTAATATGAATAAGTTTTTATAAATAAATGTTAGAGGTTTTATTTAATATTCAAAAACCAATTAGAATTGAGAAGGTTAGTTTTGAACATTTCAGATGTATGTATATATATAGATATGGATGTGTTATATATTTGATGTTGATTGTGAAAAATTGTATGGCCTAGATGTCGATGGTTGGATACGGCACTGCTAGTACGCAGGCAGACAGCCACTGTTCATAAAACAGTGTGACGGATGGTGTTTTTGTACAGTGCATTTGACATGCCCCATTTTATATGTGGGATCTGTGCACGGAAGAACGTTCCGGCGTCCCGGCCAACCCGCCGTTCCGGATATTCACAATTTGTCTCCCAGTTTCTAAATTGTCTCGTGCTACACTTGTCACCTCTGGTTAGAAATATCTTTAAAATAAATTTCAAAATTACATTTCCACTGACATTCACTTAGCATTGTATTTCCATACTGGACAT
>JAGJTL010000025.1:1088809-1110381 GCA_022063505.1 Calosoma granatense
CATTAGAGTATATATTAAAGTTAAAACAAGGATTAATTAGTAAAGGAAAAACTTTATGTCGAAAGTGGTTACAATATTTTAGTACGCAAGTATTTTATCGACCAACCACAAATACCAGGTACCAAAAGCGGTACTGACATCACAATACCATTTACCACACGAACTGGTCCGCGTACTTTTATGTAGGAATTTCAGTTCTAGAAATAAAAATACCTACATTTGTAAATAAAACAAATTTTAAATCTGTCGCATGAAATTCATACTCTAAAAAGTTCTTTTCCATCAGAACAAAGCTCGCAACTCGCAATTGAGGGCATAATGAAATAGAATTGTTAGTTAATAAAAGAAAAACAAATCGTTCTGTAGTCTGTTCTGCTATGATAAACTGCTTTGCTCGATGGTTTGGAACGTAAATGAAAAGTTTAAAGAAAAATTTGCGAACATTATTTATGATCGGCTTAATAATTCTACCTTTTGTACCTACATTTTTTGTACAGATTTAATTTAATCTTTCATACAGCTTTCCTGTGTGCGAAATATTTTATAGGTAATTTTGATGAAATGTAAAACTTTGTTGTTAATAAATTTCTAGAAATATAAAAATATTTAATTTGAAATTAGAAAACAACATAAAATTTTATTAGTTCATATGTACAAATAGAAATTTCGTTTTGTATATATTGACAGTTAGAGATAAAGAGTAAATTAACTTATAAATACGTTGAAAACAACGATATATATAATAATATTAATTCACACAGAAGTCCGTTTTGAAACAATTGTCCATTTCTAGTACGTGAAGCGATCAAGTTGAAACTTATATTTTTATGTCACTCTCGTTACTTTTGTGTCGATCCTCGCATTAATATCAGTTGAACCTGATTCAAAATATAATAATGTCGAGATAACGAATGAAATATATTGACACATATATACCATAAATATTTGAAATGTTTCATATTGTAAAACAATGACAATAATATTACCCATTAATCCTGCTGAAGTGACGTTTTAAGAGTAAGTACGGAATTGCTTTATCTAGTAGATAACAATAAACAACCAGTAATATAATATAACTTATGACGCATTATGCTGTTACTATTATATTTAGTAAACCATAAACCGGAAATTGCCAATAATATATTTAGTATGTGATAGTAGTGTAGTAGTAGTAGAATCGGTAGCAGCAACATTCAATAGTAGTATTGAGAATTGAAGACAGACACCAGCGTAGACGACCTTTAAACGGTCAACTTGAACATGATTTGCAGGTTTTCATTTTAATGACGCCCATAATTCGTTGAAGTACGTTCAAAGTTTCATGATATACCAGTTAAGAGGTGCTATTATGACCGGCCATAAGTCTTGTATTCAGAAATTTACCGTCCCAGCTAGTCGTTAAGGTTATCTCGTGGTGTAAAAACATTTCACTACATATACACATACGCTCACGAATACACGAACATTTATCGTTTAACTAAAGATGTTCCACTAAAACTGTTTGTGATTTCAACAGTACTTTTTGTATGTTTTATTCACGTTTTATTATACCTTCTCAGTGGAATGTTAGTAAACTTTTATTATCTAATAGTTGCAATGAAATGTGTATGAGATTGTCATTTCTAGTCACGATTTGTTCGCATTTGTAAACTGGAATTCCCATTTATGATTTATGTGAACATTTTTATTTTCACTACTGTCATTTTCCCACAAATTAAGAAGCAAACAATTTAATTTTCTGACTTCATTCACTGGGAATTCTGTGCATTTAAGGTTATGAATACTATTTCAACCAACAGACTGAAAGTAAGAACAGTTTAGTTCCGGTTCTCGGTTCAAGACATGTTTGTGGTTTGTTTTATTTTCAGTGCGGTTCATAGTTAATTAAAATGTGAAGAATACCTAAATATTCATTTAAATATAAACTACAAATATTTTTCATGTCATTGCAGATGGTAAGCTAAGATTGATTGTGTTTTTTTTTTCATAAAAAGTTTAAATATATTTAGTAGTTATATTTCGGTTTTTATATCGCACATATAAAAACAGCGAACAACGAACAACGAAATATACTGGAGCAGCAACGACACAATAAAAAATGAAACAACCTAAAATATAAACACGAGGCACACACAACTTTGTGATGCTTTTTTATGCCAGTGACAAAAAATATCGCCTAAAACGAAACTTACATAAAACTCTGATAACCCACAGCTTTACTAAATACCATATGCTCTGGTGTTTTTTTTTTTTAGCTTTTTTTTCATAAATATGAAAACCGGGTTATAAAAACATAACTCAGTTCACATGCACATACAATGAACATATCGCTCATAATTCACAACCGATTTTAATCGAGTTTATTCAAAAAATATTTACATATAGAATAGTTTTTTGTTCAGTGTCGCAAATTTTATCGAAATGCTTTCTATCAAATATTTGTTTAACATATTCAATTATATATCGAAATACATATGTATTTTTAAACTATTTACATAACTATATACATACATACATAATGTAGCATGGAATTTAACATGAAATATATAAAATATTTTCTATGTACAGAATTGTCACGAATAATATATATAGAATATTTCACATTCCTATTTCAATTCAAATGACTCATGTATTTTTTTAAATATTACTATTTAATCAGATAAATTGATGATTCGTGCTAGCTAAAATTGGAAAATCGAAAAGTTTTATTATAAATAAATAAATTTACAAAATAGACAAAATGTTTTAACTAATATTGCAATAGCAATTAATAATTTAAAAACAAATCATCAGTTGTTAGTAAACATCAGTGAAAACAAATAAAGTGTTCAGGTATATTATACACTAACAGACAAGTGTTGATTGAAACATACGAATGATTGGAATAAGCTTAACAAATGGTAGACAGAAATTTCACATACCATTTACCTACTGATTACAATACGCGGTTTAAAAAAAAGTCAATATTTATTCAAGTTATTGTGTCAGTACACAAACAAATAATAACAAAACCATCGAAATTAACAGTGTATCTCATATTTAACAAGCTCACCCGTTCGACAACTGAAAACAATTGTGGTTGAGTGGTGTTTTCACAAATTGCTTACAATAACTTTGTACGACAAATAGTTGGAACTTGTGTAGGTACTATACATTATTTGTATAAGCAAAGTGTGACATACATAGTTATAATACATGTATATACAGAGCTATGTATATATACTACGTTGTAGATAATTATACGTTTATATTGTTAATTACTCACAGTTACTAAATATGAATTAGCCATAGTAAAGCTATGAAATTTCTTATTTAATGTATCACAAATATAATAATAATATATTATTAATAGTTTTATATATATATATATAAATATATATATACTCAATTTTTTAGTATCGATTCGTCATTGCTTTAATTTAATTATGATTGATGATGAATCAAACAATGTATAAATATTACCTCGGCTATTACAAATATGTACAGGAATAGCTCATGACAAATGTAATCTCTTGTTTTTGAGAAACAATGCGTCATTGTTGTTGCTATTTTGTACACAAATAATAATGATCGATGGTAGAGAAAAGCAAGCGGGTCACAACTCAGAGTGGAATATATGTCGGCGGTTGCCATTGTAGTGCATGGATGTGGTAATAAAATTCGCGTTATGTCTACGCATTTCGCGTACACTTTTTGTATAACGTTTCCACATCAAGAGCTTGGCTGAAGTTGAGTGGCCCTTTAAAAAGGGGGACACAACACCGGCTGCGTAATGAAATGAGAGATGGCGCTTTGACCGTCTTTATGACAATAAGCCCACGGAGACACTTCACGTTAAGAGCACATCTATTTTTGTTTTATGTGACATAAATTAGATTATTTTAAAATTCATAGCTGACTTATTATACTCATCTTCTACCAAATGTTATGTAAAAAATTATTATTACATAGAGACTTGATCAGCATCCACATGATGTGTTTTTTATGTGAATTGCATCTTAAAATGTTAATTTTTACAACTTCTAGGTCTTTATTATTTTGTATTATGACTTTAAACAATATTTGTAAGTTTTAAATAACAAAGAGTAATTATTATAATTTTTTATCTTCTGTAGATTATGTTGTAGTTCTGAGTTAGAATTAGTTTAAACTTTATTTTTTAGAAAATGATATTACTTAATGTTTTAAATATTCCTTACCTACAATTACAATACATGTACTTTACATTGTATATTGTAAAGTTTATGTAAATAAGTACTGTTAATTTATTAATTAAATAGCAAATACCGTTTCAAATATTTACTGTTGTATAAACCTAAAATGACTGTTATAATAATTATACATTTCTATAAATATACACATACGTACGTACGTGGGAAAATTTGTATTTAAACAATATGTACATAATTTCATAAAATTAGTATGCCCTTTCATATAATCTACGCATTATATAATAATGTATTTACATAGCAGATTAGAATAAATAAATCATTAAATAAATATAGCATTTATGGTATAAATACAACATGCTGATTCTGCTAATATTTGTAAAGTAAACAATATATGAAAACAATGGTTGCAGAAACAGTAATATTTAATCATTTACCATATTGTTTAAATGTATTTATGACTGTGTAATGTAAAGTTTGGTAGTTTGAACATAATTTATCAGAGAAGTAAATAATTTATTATTTAATTTATTACATGTATATGTATATGCAGAGGAAGACAAATATAACTAGCGTAGATATTTCTGGTGAATTGTGTTGCGTGTTTGCTGGTAGTTCCGCAAGTTTCCTGTTCGCCCTATGTAAATGAATAGTGCTGAAAATGTAATTATTTTGTTATATTCTTTTGTCGCTGTGCGTGACGGATGACCATAATTCTCCAGAAATAAGATACAGCCGGTTTATTTCTGGATAAAATGGCCAGTCCGTCTACCAACATTCCGTTATTTGCATATAATTTTCCTAATTTTATATCTTCAGTGTCACCGCTTAATAATGACACATAAACTAACCGAACAATAAAACGCTTTTATTTTTAACAATGTCATTTCAGTTTAACTGGAAACGTCTAAGAAGTTATTCGTATAACTTACTGATATCGATCCAGAATAAAATTAACTTTGGTGCTATTTTCTGATAAGACTGGTACCAGTCAATTTCTATTTATGGAAGAATCATACACGTACATATTTGATTTTATTGTAAATGTTACGATTCTATTTATAACTAAATATATTTCATGTCAATAACTATCAAACTTACATAGCAGACAATACTTTTTCACACAGTAATTCACAAAATCTCTATATTATTATTGAGAAAATCTAATGTGACCGTGACGTATAAAATAGGTTTTTAAATATTCTTTATATTTAAGCAGAAAAGTGAAAATTAAAATGTAGAATATCAATGATTTAAAACAGTATAATATTAATAAAAAATCAAACACTGTTTATTCATATATGTATACTTCAACATTATTACGAAAACTGATCACGAATTCAATAGAACATTGTGTATTTTATAGATGAAAGAGTTTTAAGAATATCTAATTATTCAGTTATGTATAAAATATTATTGGTTCTTTTGTCTGTTTGAATTTAACATAATAAGTTACGGGTAAAAGCTATGTAAATGTACACGAAACTGTTAATAATTACGAATACAATACAAACATATATAATTAGTTTAAGCTCAGATATAATAATGACATCCATTTAACCTTCAACCAATACTGTTATTCGTGTACCCTCAATTGGTAATTAGTTAATTCAATAGAATTAATGATTTCTTAACACATCGTTCCAGGTTATAAATGAATTCCATTGAACATTCACGTGTACTTTCATCTTAACTTATGGCGAGTGGTTGGTATAAAATAATGGGGGGCCGTATCATTTAATAATGTGAAAAGCTGTCACCCGCAACTATATTCCATGTGACTTGCTGATTTCACGTACTGATAAACCCTGTGTCAACATCGCAAACCAATCTGTCATTCGTCAGCAAAAGAAAGGACAGGAAAATGACGTTTAATTACGAACTTTATTGGTGGTCGGTCACATTTCACAGGAATTGAATTTAAAATCCATGTCGTAATAAACTGACTGTTCATATGGCAATGTATAAAATGACGTGAGTATTTCAAATGAAACTGGCTGCAAAAAATTTGATTAAAATACATACTTTCCATTCAGATATTCCGTCGAATGAATACATATTTATACGGGTTAGTGAAATGTGAGCAAAAGTCTGTTAATTTTTTATAAAAGTAGCTATTTGTTCATAAATTTCATGGATTCATCGTATTAAATATTACTGTGTAATATTATATTTATATTATAATATTGTAAATGTTAAAATGTTCAAACTTATAATATTTTGTTACTAAAATTTCGTATGGAAATTTGTATACGAAAGGATGCCGTCTGGAATAAATTATCAAGGATGAGAAATGAAAAAAGATTTAGTGTAAGGAAATCTATGAGGTCAAACAAATTTCCAAGAACAATGTCGACCCCTGTAAGACTGTTAACATACGTCAGTGCTATTATTAACACGACTTGCGTACATTGCGTGTAATTACAAATGCATATATGTAATCCATACATGTGAGTATATATATATATATACCTAGGTATATTATATTTGCAAACGTAGTTAATGGTACCCTGAACAAGCCTAGGTCACAAGCGTCAGTGATATTTTTGGAACTCATCCAAGGTATAAAAAAAATATTATTATAGTAGATATTCTCTAGCCCAGTACTAAATATTTTACGGTAATCTTGACACATTCAGATGCTTTTTAACTTTTAAATGCACAAGAGACTTAGACAATGCATATAAATCTTTGCTATCAGATTATCCTGCAGGAAAATGAATTATTAATTTCATTTTAGTAGTAGCTTCCAGCTACTTAAATCAATTATGTATAATATTCGCAGCTTTGAAATATTTAAAAATAAAACAACATAAATAATTAAAATAATTTTGCCGTAAATTAGACTCCCACTGTGATTAAAAGTGTTATTTTATCATTTTAAACTGCTAATATATGTACTTGAATATTTAAAAAATTAAATACGCAGTTATATTTTATTAAAAGTTGAAATATTTAAAAGAACTATCAAATCACTAGTATATTTAAACGTATTATTACTAGTATATTTAATACGTATTAGTAAATGCAATGTGTAAAATAAATTCATTAACTTTTGAAAATGAAATGCATTTATACATGTAATGTTCTGGCTACGTAAAGTGCATGTATTTTGATATGACTGCTTTACTACTCTCCAACCAAAAGATTTCAATTCATTTTCACATTTCCAGGGTATATAAATATATCTGTTAATTTGTAATGTATGTAATATTATTAACAAAATATAAGAGAACAATAATTTATAAGAGAAATAATTGCAAATATTTAAATTAGTAACTTGGATATTAGAATAATATTAAGTTCAATGTAATTTTTTAAAAATATCTATTTGAAATATGTATATAATAATAAGAAAAACATTCTAAAGAAGTTGATTTATAAAAATAACATTATTTTGTTATGATTGTACGAATATTGAAAACTACAAAAATGAAAGCATGCTGTAATGTAATTCTAATAAATGTGCATTAAAATTATATAAAACCAACAACGTAATTATTTATTTAAATTAATGTAAAAAAGAACATACCTCCAAAAATTTGTTAACAGTCGCCATCAGTTTTGTTTCACTGCACGAAAAGAATAAAGGTATAAAACGGAAACACAAAACCGAACAGCCAATATCACGTCACCGAAGTCCACATTATGCGTATAAATGTTACGCGACCATGTCCACTGTTTTGAAAAGTTCAAAGATGTTAAGCTCTTCAAGTCTCACGTCGCCGCGACGACAAAGCTCTGGGATGCGCGACGCTCAGCGCAAACCAGACTAAACCAGATGAATGTATCGCACACGAGAGTTCGTTACCGACTGACCCCAAGAGTACAGCGTAGTGGTTTGCCAGAGCTTTGACGCAGGCTCCCTGATACCCGACCACCGCCTCTAAAGCTCTGGTACCATTTATTTCCTCATTAGAAAAAAATCTTTACTTATTACCGATAGTGCAGGATCCTCTATTCTGCTTCCTCACGGAAGAAACTGTATGATTCGAAGGCTTATCATGAAAGACTTTATGATTTCTTGCAGTTGTTTATTTGACAGTTTAATATTTAGTTAATCAGATTTTTTTCTTCTCTCAAGAAGTATCTTCAATTTCATGATTTGTAATACAATTGATGATAGTGAAATAATTTTAAAAGATCAGCAAAATAAGTTTAAAGGTAAATCTTAATTTTTTGCCAATAAAATATAATTTAATATCATTTGAAAATTTTGTATCAATATTGGAAATATGAGTAGGTACATGAAGTTCCAGAAATAGCGTCCATAACTTCTTCATCTTCTATCATAACACTGTAACAAATACATGGCCGGGAACTAGTTTTTCTTAAAGCAATGTGTTATGGCCTGTGATGGTTTCGGATGACTGATTAGGAATTTCCTGGAATTATGGAGGGGATAATCGATAAATAAAACCTTACTGGCAAGAAAATCTGCAGCGACAGTCCTTAGGATATCCCGACCAGTATCTTTTGTTACGAAGATAGGGTTTTAATTTTTTCCTCCAAACAAAACATACAAACAGTAACATAATACTTTAAAATAACTTACATAATTTAAACAGGAAAAACTCGAATATATCTGTGACACATGTGATTTTCGAAAAAATTATCCAACATAAGAATAAAAAATAAATTAATTGAAAATAATGATTTAGTAGAACAAGCCATTATTTTAATATAAAGCGCATTTTTATTAATTTTCTACAAGAAAATTTAAGAACAATTTTGTCCTGTATGTATACATTAATTTAATTTTTTTAATCCACGCTTTAATCTAACAGGAAATAAGATCATTTTAAAGTGTTTATAAAGTAGGTCTTTGTTACGTTATTCAGGAGTAATCACGCAAAGGTGCTTTGATACAAATCTTCTTACAAGAATTTCTCATTTTCTTATTTTGTAATCCCCACGACAGTATGTAATCTTCAAATAACAAGGTACAATGTAGTTATTAGATGGCAGTATTCAAAGCAAATATATGTGGTTGTACAGAATGCGAATGATATATATTTAAAGCTGGGAATTGGTTAAAAAAATTATGACGTCATTTTAAGTGAAACCCTTATTGTTTACGCGGAATAAACTGGTAACTCAAAAGAATAATTAATTTAAGTCAGTTAATTTGATGAAGTTTTTAAAAATATGTCAACCAAAAAATAATAAAAATAAATTTCAGTAAATATTTTTTTATGTGATAAATACGTAATATATTTAGACTTGGACATAAGTTGATACAGGCATGGTATGATAATTGTTAAACTGATATTCGAACAATATTAAATTAGCTAAATCTGTGTATTGCAACGCAACAGTGTTTATTTATAATAAATAAACAAAAATTACGAAGTATTATAGCATTCATTGCAAGATAATTGTCTATTATTGTTATAAAATAAAGATTTTATATAATATGCATTGAAATTTGTTTCTTTTCTGCAGTAAATATTTAGTCATTATTCAAATACAACATAATAATTACAACTTGTTATCAGTTAATTCGTTAGATTGAGTTTTCATCGGTTTTAATGAACAGTTTATTCCCAGTAAGGTTTTCATTTGATTTAAAATTGTGATAAAATCTGTTACACAAAGTTTGGCGTATTTTATGTACTCCTCTGTTAAAATATTCATTAATTATTCGGTTTCTACCTTCCTGAGGGAGCTATCCATCTCCCTTGTGCTTAATTAAATATTTCAACGAAATAAGGGATACAATGCAGCGAAATGTTCACGGAAAAAAAATTATTTACTTAACGCAAACGATTACCGATTCACATCTCTTCAAATATTAACTTTACTTAAAAGTTAGCAAAAAAGTTGATCTTTTTTGCTAACGTATTTTCTATCAAATTTTATCTCGTTTAACTTACCCCAGGCGAGATTATGTAATTAGCGGAATATCTACAAAAAGCTGCGTTATGCAAATGTCACTACTTTCTTCAGTACAAATTTGTTTTTAATTTGTGTCAACAATGTAAAATACTATACAGTGTAAATATTTCCTATTAAAATATACACATTTATATATTTTCTAGATACTACTATACGCTAATTAAATTTAGTAAATAAACATTTTTTGTTTGTACGTATTATGTATTTTGTAGCAACTGTCAATTGTATATCATTAACAATTTTGCAAGATATTTGTCAGAAGTCAGTCTAGTATATATTATAAGAAGCAAATAGTACAGATACTGCCAAGTACATGTTCAACCGTGCACTGATTCCAACTATTGTAGAGTTGCAGTAATAAATTTCCATAAATGCCAAACTCCGTGTACGTAATACTCTTAACAAGATAGAACACTCGGAAGAGACTCTACTTGTACAACTTAATAAAACAAATAGTGCATAGATACGTGCAAGTATCGCCCGCCTTGATATGATTTCTCTCAAATACAACAGATGGCGAGTGCGACATAACCTTTAACAAAGAGTAGTCAACACCTTTACGTCAGATAACAAACTTTGCCAACGTGAACGTTTGTGTTCTGTCATGAGGAAAGTCGGTGTCTGTGTTAGAAGTGATGTGAGACGAGAGACAGACTTGGTTAGAACCAGAAGCGATACGTGTTCACAATGATTTAACTTGAATGATCAAACTTTGTACAAAACACACTGTTCGTTTGACGGCAGGTGCAACAGACCCGTTTCCCGATATCTGTATTAGAATCACTGAAACAAACTACTTTACAAAATTGCTAAAGCAAAGTGTCAATAAACAAAGCATACCTTATTTTGTTAAAGTTACTTATTTATTGTCATTTATAAACACCACCTCTCTCTGTAAAGGACAGAAATTACATAAATGTGCAGCTGTAAATAATTTGAAACATATAAAAATTAGAATTTTACTAAATCTACAGTCCAGATTTTACTGTTCTGTATATTCGCATGTTTAAGAGTAAATATTTCAACAAATTCCTATATTCATTGTACAATATAAAAATTTCTAACTAGTCAACAAATTACGCAGTAATTTTAAAATTAATTAACTCAACTGTCAAAACTTTTACCACTAGCTCACAACGTTTAACGTAACAACCATTGATAACTAATAATAAGAACTTTGACTGATATAGCAGTAGATACTCGTATTTGTCAATTATAAAACATGAATGTGAATTAGCAAGTTTAAATGGTATTTTACTGTGCTTTGTATGTTTGACAGTACTAGGAGATGTGTGAGTTATAATATTTTAAATCGACTTATGGATTTAGTTTTTCTATTTATTTCAACAGATGTCTCTCTCGGAATGTGAACTCATCGGTTTTATACATTTTGTAATAAAGATCTTTTATTTTTCATAATCTGATTTTCTAGTTCGTTGCACACATTCTTTACTACACGAATTCATTTATTCTTCACTGAATCCTGATTTGCGCACATTCAATTTAACGAAGATAATTCAATTTCCTATTCTTAAATCACGTTTGAAATATTTAAATGGAATATTTTAAAAATATCTTATTATATTGTAGAAAGCAATATGATTTCGTATTTATTTTTATATAAGCCTATTACAGAATGATTATTTTTTCTAAATGTCACAATAAAATATTATGATGGATGTGAAATATATATATTTTTTAATTCCCTAACAAACTTTTATAAAAAAAACCTATTAAAATTAATCTGTGATACAATTATTTGGTCCCCTTTGATAATGTTTTGTCAGCTGAATTGAATTTAAATACATGAATTGTCCTTAATCCTATTTAATTTTGTAAAAAATACAACGTTTCAAGTAAACCAGTATTGACATAAAATTATATTTGTTGATGATTTAGAATATTTAAAATATATTTTACCGCAAATATTTATTTAGAATATGTTGAAACAGCGTGTCATATAATTAAATAAATTACGTTTTAAAAACATGCAAATGAAACGAACATAATTTGGATTTAATTAATTTGGAAATATGTGTGTGTCAATCAGTTTTAAATTACAATGATATTTCTATTAATTATAATATGCATACATATACGAGAAAATATAATGTGAAATTTGAATTATTTCACACGTGGCTACTAATTATGGTTCATATTTTAGAACGAACGAAACTGTTCTTTGGTAGAAGTTTTGCAAGTTTAATTTTCTTTTTTCAGAACTAACATTTTTCAGACGATATGAATCTTTTCTGAAAGTAAAACTTAGGTGCGGAGTTGCCGAGTTTCATAAAGCCGTCTTTTAATGATAAAAGTAATGAAATATGATGCACTATACTGCACGTCTACGAAAAACTAACTCCACTATTATAATTCTTTCCAACTATATAATAAAGTTTTACAAAATACATTTGTTATTCGAATAGTATTACTGATTTCTTATGTTCATACCAAATATTTTGTTTGCATTACTTTTTTTACCCGAATATAATAAATCTTCTTGTGGAAGAAAGTAATAATTTTATTAATATTTCCAAGTATTACAGAATACATTTATGTAAATGTACAAACTAAACGTCGAAAAACCCAAAAAGGCAAAAATACTATTAGCAAATAAAAAATATATGAAAAGTAATATTTCAGCAATGGTACTATTTACCTAAATAAACAAAAATTACTATTAGCAAATGAAAATGACTATTATGATTTGATTAAACCTAGATAATAATTGTTTCACTGAAATAGCAGCAAATAAAAGAAATGCAATATTGAAGATATAATAGCACGATTCACAACGCGTCTTAGTTTTAATTAAATTTATAACAATGTCAGGACAATTTCGTGGCTTTTTTCCTTTGCAATGGTCTGGTTTTCTTTCTCCTTGTGGATCAGTGTTCCACGGACAATAATATTAGCGGCGGGCGCTTTGAGAGCGTGTTGCGGCCAGTCACGTCGAAAATAATAACCGAACAGAACTGCAAAAGGCCAACCAAATGTATATGAACCGGACAGATAATATTATACAGTATATAAACAGTAAATATTGGTCAAAGAATATTGTACAGTATGTACTTACTATTCTAGAAGTATGAAATATATTTAGGTACTACAAGATTATTATTTTATACTTTATGTTTAATTAAAAATCGAAAAATGCAGTTGTAAAAAAATGAAATCTCCTTCAGTATCAGTCCATAAATAAACATTGTATTTTTATAGTTTTAACTGACTTCGTATCTGTTATAATTTCGAAGATTCCAATAATGAGAATTGAAATTTTTGCAATTCAGATCTATCAGAAATATGAATTTATTATATAAAAAGCAATAGACCCGTGATTAATACAAAACCAATAATACTAGTTGAAAACTTTTTCCATTAATTACATATAACTTTCAAATTTTCAAACTAAATCAATACCTACGAATGCTGAAAAACCATTATCCGTTGCACGGATAATTCTTTTGAAAGCATATTTTTGTATTGCAAAAATGATAATACATAAAGCTAAAAATGCAAAAAAGATTAAATTTTGTTTTACTAAACAAAAAGCATAAATTTTGGTAAAAAATTGTTTGAAATCATTTTTAACAATTTTAGTAAAAAATGATCCTGGTAAACTATAAAATTTATAATGTGTATTTTTTTTCTAAATCACAAATATTTATTAAGCATAAAAATTACAAAATAAAATATTAACGGCCACTTTTTGCACATGCATGCGAGACAAAATGAACAAGAAGAAATTTGCGAGAAAAAGCTTCATTTCACACTTTATATATACCATAAATTCTTTGTTATCATTCATTAACTTTTGACTAGAATAACGGTTAATATACTAAAGAAGAAAAACGTTAGATTATTTTTAAAAACACACCTAGTGCATTAGTGTTTTTGCAGTGTAAAATGAAATATAAACTTGAAAAGAACTGTGAAGTGTTAATTCAGGCAACAAGGAAGTACGTGCACAAGTGGTAGCGTTTCGGAAGTTAAGATTATATCGCAATTAAAACACATGATTTACTCAGGTGTGCAGTTCCCACTTATCCCGTACAGCCAGCTTTAATCAAACTTAACAGTGCCCCACTGTGCACCTGAGCTAATCACGTGACACACGGTTTAACTTGTTATTTATATTAACGTTCTACTAATTAAATGCTGTAATTCCGGACAGAACCTCTTGTACGTCCTCTATACTACTTGAGATCATTCAGATAGCTTTCTCATAAAGATATTTTATATTTTTTCAATAAAAAGAGAATTCAATTTCTTTACTTTGTATAAACCGCATTTATTATATTATTGCAACATGTTTCGACAACACTGTGTCATTTTCAAGCAAAGTTATTTTATATATTTATTAGAGGACTAAAAGTAAATATTAATTCAAACTTTTCATATATTATAGTAAAATAAATGAATTTTATTTAATTAAGTAAATTATTAAATTATTATATAGCAAATACATTTACAAAATAATTATGTACATTATATAATTGTTTAACCGGATATAAAACAAAATAATAATTATTTAGATTGTAATCAATGATAACTGGAATAATCACTGATAATACAACATAACGATGTTAATGAATTAACAAATAAAAAATGTATTAATATACATATATTATTAATCACATATTCTCTTTTTAGTAATAACTATTAATCTGATAAAAACTAATACAATAAAGTATGTATTTGTATTTTATATTTGACGTTATCAGAAGTTAAGAAACAATTATGATATTCGTTAATAAATACTAGATTTTTTTAAATATATACATTGCGGAATTGAAATATGCACGTTTCTATCTTTATAATGTGAATGACATATTCATGTGGAACATATACTTACAATATAACCTAACATTTTAATAGTAATACTAGAAGCATATGCATCATAAATCACCTACACCCCAGCTCCATTGCATCAGAACAAATGATACACCGACGACGCAAGAAAATTAATCTGTAGTAAAGCTTCCGGTTTTCATTTAACTAAAGCCTGTGCGAAATATGAAAATGATAGGCACACTGGTACAGCGTATTCGGTATAAATTACTTAAGTAACGGCGTGTTTCTGACAGAAGGTAACAAAATGTCCGAAAAAGGAAAACAAAAACTAACAAACGCACCAGGCCAAACACACTGGACCATATTGAAGGCAGTAAATTTTCTCAGTCGGTCATATGATAAGGTTAAGGTTGAGTGATGACAATAAAAAATCGCAATTTTATATAAACGACAACAATATCCATCATGTCAACCATGACGAAAGCAAAAAATACGTGATAGTCAGGGGGGGATACTAGCCGATACCTTTACAAATATAAAGCACAAAATCTTACAACCCGTGGTCATAAGACAAACAGATCTTTAAGGCTTGTTGTGATACATTTCAGTAACAGAATTCTTACGCAAGCACTCAGAACAATTGTTGAGAATACTTTCAAGTGAACAATGTTTTTAAGTTGGCTGCACTGAAAAAAACAGAGTGGCTTCTTCAGTCACACACAACGTTTCAAGCAGTATTGTTTGTAAAAGAAATGGAACAAATCAGTATTTTATTCTTAAATTATCCAGGTTTATTTACACTGATAATAGAGCTTAATATTTTTAATAAAATCTAACAAGTAAATTTCATGCACGAATGAAAATCTTGTTACTCAGTTGTGCCTGTTCCATTTTGTAAATTTACATACATATTGTATTTTGCATAAGTAGAAAATAATACAATAGAACGAAATCACTGTCTATATAAAATGAGAATATGATTGAAACGAGTAATTAAAAATTCCCTGAGAGGAAAACAAACTAAATCCCTGGTTGGAAAAGAATCTATTTCAGTAAAGTTACGGAAAATTATAACCTGAGACAATGCACAAACCTTTCATGAGTTGAGAACGCAGTTTTCTCGAAACAAATATTTCGTAAAAAAAGGCAAACGGAAAATGAAAAAACTTGACTAATGAACCACGACGTAGAAACGAACAAAAGGAATAATAAAAAGCAGGCAGGCAACGTGACAAAAGTCAGTAACATAAACAATAAGCTAAACGATGAAATATAACCGTTTTATATTGCGGAAAACCGCGCCGAAGGAACGACCAGAGCATTCCAGCCCAACCACCCTTATATATATGCACGGATTCCGGGTTAGGGAATTTGCGGAACAAACTAAAAATTGCGGCATTAAATTATATCGGTTCACCGCGAACTTTGCCTAACGTGTATTCACAACCCTCTACTAAGTTACACTGAATTTAAGTTTTACGACTTTGTTTTTACTAACTTACTGCACTTTTTTACTATTGGTTACTCAAATCTGTCCAGTCGTAACTTCATTCATTTATGATATAGAGCCAGTTTAAGTTATATCTACACTATGCAGATGTAATAAAAGTAATCATAAATAATAATATTATATACTGCACAATTAATTATACAACTTTTTTATAAACATGTTTTATTAACAAAACATTGTGTATTATAAATTGTTTTTAATATGATTACAATTGCTACTAATTATATCAATTTCTACATATATTGCAGTTAATGAAAATGTGTATATTGTAATGAAACTTAATAACAAATAATTGTTAACACATTAATTAGCTAATACATACTGGTCTGCACGATATTCATTCGTTTCAGTTAGCCGGAAAGATGACTAATATCACCTGTAATGAAGCTCATTCATCAAAAGTTAATTTGCTGGATAGTAATTAAGGCTGGAAATTAAATACGATTCTCAATTAGAAATGACACGCGCCTTTATCTTAACGTTTTATAATGTAAATTATCTAAAATTTTATATCGAACTAATATCGTCAATTAACAATGTAATTATGTAATATTTAATATGTAGTAATGGTTATTTAATAATGAAGAACTTGTTTACTCAATATTATTTAATAAGAAATTGTTAATTAATATTTGGAGTTCATTTATAGTTTGTTATGGAAAAGAATATTAAATATACGAAAGACAAAATTCGGGACAATGTCTTTAGATAAATGATAGTAATTATAACAGTAGTCATGTAATACATTTTATCATTATGTTCGTGTGAATGTTGCAAGTCCTTAGTATGACAGTACCTGAAAGACAAATATATATTACATATTTTCCTTCCTCAGCTAGCACAGATTAAATACAAAGGACAGTGAAAAATTCGGTATTATTAACTAACAACATGCAACTTTTTTTGACAAGCAACATTTTTTTTTCTCTGTGTTAAATTTTCCAAGTTGTACAGGCAAGTGAAAAAGTGTTTTATTTATTATTACGTCTAATATAAATAGAAAATAAATGTTACATGTTTATGTATCAAGATAGTGTACATAAAACAATAAGTACATTTTTATGAAAATTATCGTTTATAAAGTACATTTTATATTTGCATACATACCTCATAAAGTAAGTAATATATGACAGATAGCTGACATAACGTTTTACTACAGTAACATATCATGATTACCTCGTCAATTATTCTATTTTAAACCAATTTACACTCATAACTCCATTGATATATCGCATTCACGTATTTGACTAATGACCGATACAAACTATTAAGCCTGGTCATTATCTTTTCAATTATTTCCTTATAACCTAATTTTAGATCATCAAACTTCATTAGAAAGATAACTATGAAATATTGTATTTTTATTGAACTAAAAAATATAAATTGTGAATTTAAAAGTGAACATTTACTGGCAGTTTTGCTAATTGAGGTTTTTTTTAAGTGGAATATAATATTTATTTAAATTTAAATAATGTACTTTCTAATAAATGTTCGTTATTTGCTTGAAGGAAGTTTAAAACAAACCTATGACTGTTGTAAGTACAGTAATGCTGTTGTGCTGTTGCACTGTTATAAGAATTCATGTAAAGATTGGAAGCTTTTCCGTTTGAATCGGTATGTATGTAAGCGAGATCCCATGTTGACAATAAGCTAATGAACAGTGCATATATGTGCAGTACGTAATATGAAAGCTAGCAGTCAGTCTTCAAAGAGGATGAAAGCTTGTATTGTACAATAGCACTTTGGTTGCTCGGCAAAGAGGACACAAAGTTTCTGAATGACTATACTATTCCGTACTGGGAAATCACTGAAAGAGCATCCTGCTTTTCATCTGCACAAGTCTTGCTGAATAACCAGTTATTACTGGATATATCTAGGTAATAAATAGCTTTCCTAACGAATAATATTCAACAGAATTGTCTATGATTTAAACCAACACTTTACATTGTTTCATTTATGAACGATTTTCTTTCTTTTCGTGTACTGAAAATTCACATTACAACTGTTTTGTTTTTCATTCTGTGTTTATCTGTAGAACCTTTGTGTACTTTATGCGTTGGAATTTATAGAAAAAAATACATGCGTGATGGAATGTATACTGTTGGTAAATAAATGATTTGAAAGCGTGATAATTTCGTGTGGCAATGTTCGATTAAATAAAACAGGTCTATTATTATATTATATATACGTATGAAATTTATACATCAAGTCTATTTACATAAAGTGTTGTAGTGTATGTAGAAAAATATGCAATTCATTATGTGTATGCAGAATAATGCATGAATATTTTAATTATATTATCGTGTATATCATAAACAACATTATACACAATCCTGTACAGAACGCTTAATGCAATAAACGTGTTAATTTATAAGCAAAATTAAATGGCGAATTAAATTTTCAATTAATTAAATTCATGCAAATACTTTTCGTACACAAACATAATAAATTAACGGCTAATTCAGTTACACGAGAAACTGTGATATGCCATTAATATAATCGTTTATATTTTACTATTAATCATTCAGTTATACTTTCAAGTATTTACGGTATATTTACAACAAACTTTTTCAATATTGAAAAGTGACAAATTCTAAATACTTTTACTCCTGCAATCCGCTTAAGAAACCGCTTGCTTTGAGTGTCTTCAGAAATAATGTGCAATTATTTTGAAACATGCTACATCTAAAATTGTCGAAAAATGCTTTCGAATAATCATATTCTTCGTATACCGTTCTATTTCAAATATATTTATTTCAGAAAGAAGATACTATTTTATTTTCCTTTTTACTGAGAAAATAATATACTTTTTTCCATTTATCCGTTTTTCAATGTTTTTAAATAAACATGTTAGTAGCACTGTGGCTCAGGTGTCGATGATTCTGTATTGATTACGAATAGTATAATATTTCAAGTATTACCAAATTCTTGTTACAGTCAGTAGGTAAATCTTATTTTGACAACTACGAGTTTCACATATCTCACTTTAAGCATCTTTGCGCCCGGATTATTGAAATGTTCTCCGCTTGACATTCGATTCTATATAGGCCTGTTATAATGGAAGCCGAGTAGCAATTTGTGCTGTCAGCAACACAAAAGGAACGTAATCAAGTTCAGATCTGATTTGAAGGTGCAGGTAGTGGTGGCGTTGATTCTTCGGTACATCCTGTATTACAGCAAGTCCACCAGTATATGCGCTCTCAGACACAAAGGATAAAGCCTTCTTGTACATAGTGGCCTGCGGGCCAGGCTTGTTCTCAGCTCTCGTACTGGCCATCATACGATAATACATGCAATAGTGCTCCTCAAACAACGGACATACGGATCTCTGTGAACTTGATCCAAACGGAAATTAAAAATCCAACATTTCAAATCTTCTACAAACTCACAAGCATCTCATACAAAAGATTAATTTAATTTCATCTTAGGTTATTTCATATTTTATGAAACATAAACTCACTCACTGTTAATGTATTCGTGAACTGAGATTATTACAATGGTTTTTTGTAAAAATGCATAGTACATTACACTTAAACTGTGGTATGTGCTGTATTACATAATATATTATACGACAATACCAAATAGACAAATTCTATTAAGGTAAATGACAGTAAATTGGATATTTTAATAGTATTACATATGTCACAGTTTATTTTATTTTACAACAATTTTATCACAGTTTGAAACCTCCAGTGGTAGTTTACTGCACTGCATTTTAGTTCCAATTGGATTATATTTAATCCATCACGTCAACCATATAGAGAATGCCATATATCTAATATTGCTGTTGTCAACTGGCAGCCATGTTATTGGTAGTTTCAATCAGACCCAGCGGTAATCAAACAAGAATAAAAGCACATGCATTTGACGTTTATATCTCATCCAATGAAACGTTCAAAATGTACCCAAAACTACGAGACCGTTAAACAACAATATATGACGACGAGTGTTTCCTAAATTCTAGGAACTGACTGCTACTGTTCTAAATAAAATAATTCCTAGAATTTTCGAAACATCTCTCGTATTATTAATTATGTACACTTATCTGAATAATACAACTTAATTGCCTATCTACTCATTTTATATAAATACATAATTTACGCATTATTAAATAGAGAATTATTATGTAATGGTTATGATCAGATATTAAGCTTATCAAAGTGTAGATTATGTGGTAAATATACGTAATATACCATGAGACCTATTTGTAAAATAATAATAAATTATGTACATACGCAGATTTGATCTGTAATAAATTTCTGTACCCGTATGAGATGCAATAATGTATGAAATATTTATTTTCTATTGGTTGTTCTGTTCTGCTAAACTAAAATAAAATTCATATCAAATCAGTAATCACATAATACGCGCATTCATGAAATGTTCCAGGAAGAACCAAAAGTCAGGAATTTGTTCCACAGAACAGGAATGAAAAATCGTGCACTATTAGCTCAGCATTGTCGGAAACCCCAGTGGATCAAAGTACCTAATTTGCTTCTATGTTTTGTTTCATCTGTTTCGGCCGATTAAACTAGCTAGCTGGTTTCCGTTCGGCAATGTGCTGTTAATTAAAACTAATCCTGGATCGTGATCCAAAACGGAAAATTGTGACAATTTCATATTTCCCTATGAACATGTTTCATTTCATTATTCTATTATGTACAGGAAAATATATCTACTAATGAATTAAATTAAATCTAACATAACAGATTCCGTTATTTCATTATATATTTATATATTCATGAGTTCAAAGGAACTCTGTAGTTTTATATCTATAGAACTATTTCAGTTTTTACATTGCTAGTGCAACCCATGTATTACAGTTCATTTTCCTGAACACCTGATACAAAAATAAAATGCATTTTTTGAAATACGGCACGAAAGAAATACGGATTAAAAAATGTCAGGTCAGCACACGGTGTTTTATTTAAAAGAACAAAAAGACAGGTTGTTTATGTCAAGTGCAGAATATTTATTTGCAATTCGGTTGGTCATGCATCATTTCTGAATTTAGTTCTAGACATTTATATATATGTAGGTACCTTTCTGTTAACATGAACCAGTGACGTGACATGAAATATAATATATCAACAATAATACAATATGCTGGGTTTTATTTTTAATCTATAAATAAAACGTTTTGTTAAATATATTTAATAATCTTATCAATAAAATTATTTCAATATCTGTTATATTACAAT
>JAGJTL010000025.1:1111716-1133258 GCA_022063505.1 Calosoma granatense
TGTTTTCTTTTTCAGCAATTATTTCCTTCAAGTTTCACAAACAAATTTCGACCTGAGGTAATTCGACATTGTCATAACGAAGATAGAGTTCTAGCGTAATGCATTCTATTCTGCCATTTCAAACAAATAATTTTACTGTTCAACAAAAGAAAACTCATGAAGTCTCACGGTGGTGGCATTTTCAAATCGTTCAACTCTGCGCGAGGTTACTTTATTAACAAACCACAACAAATGGGTTGACTGAACGCGTCACAACCGACATTTTATCATTGCGTGTTAAGCGAGCATCAACCAAAACCGAAACACAAACAAGCGAACGAGTACTGAATGCGTGCGAGGAGAACAGAGATATATGAACGTGCGAAGAGAGTGACAAGGATACCTACACATAATCATCAGTACTTCTTTGTTTCTCCGTGGCGCATTCAATTTGAATGGTGTGTCTAGGAGATAAAGCGACCCGTTGATTCAGAAAATTGCTTTCGGGCTTTTAGTCCTGAGTCGCACCGTGCATACGTACAGGGTTATTTAAGGAGAAGGTTTGTCTTTCCGCAAACCTCTCCAGGACCGGGAATTTTTAGTACAAATTTTAGTAATGGCCGATTGCATACAGATCGACTTTCGAAAAGAAAGAGAGCAATGCTAAATTTGCATAGACTTATTTTCCGCAGATTTTAACCGGTATCACGGAATTACGCGAAATTTGATAAACACATTTCTGTAAACGACACTGGAATATATTAAAAGTATCTGTGATTTTTATTCATTGTCTTCTAAATATAATTCTGTTGACATCTTGTTTGATTTTTGTTCATATTGTTCTATTAATTCTTAATTTAGTTCAGAAAAGTATGTGAAAATTATTTTACTAAAGACAGTGCATGAATGAGGTGTAATGTTATTGGAAATGTATGTTTTTGAACAAAGTAAATTATGTAAATGACTGAAACTAGACTGTTATTGCAATAAGGTTTGTCTAGTGGTGTTTTATATGTAGAAAGCTTATAACTTTATGCCCCATGGAAGATCTAAACTCATGTTGCCTGGGGAGTGAGCCAGTCACACACTCGCTAGAGCATATAAACCACACATGACGGCTTGATTATACAAATAAATGATACGAGATTATGAAACTGCGAGTAAATGTAGTGAAAGTTATTACTATATCAAAATTGCTGACAGCTGCCCGTGCTTAACAATTTCTATTTTATCTACATGCATATTTTACAAATATGTTCACATTATTTTACATACGTCGCCTGATCATTATAAACTAAATATTTCATACTCATTATTATTTATTTTAAAATAATATATCACAAAATGACAAAATTACATTATCTGAATGTATGTCTATAAAATAAAAAATGCTTTTTCTATTTTTGGTATATTCAGCGTAGATGCGTAAAATATGAAGATATAAATTTCGTAACTTTGTGAATGTTTAATATCTTAATACAGAACAGAATCTTTACTAAACTTCTCATCACAAAAGCGTGCTCGAATGACACTAAAGGTTATTAATGTATTTTACTGTCATGCGTTTGAATGACATTCAGTGAAATACGCATGCCCGTAAATCCTGTAGGCAGTATGTCACAGGGTGACATTGCATTAATACATCCCACATACTGTTCCAGGGTTATTTAACATATTTGTTTCTAAATTTTGATATAGAGAACATATAATCAGAAAATGGATACATTTTCATTGAATGATTCATTATCTTAATAGAAAATAGGATGTCATGATTAATATTAATAAATATTCCATGTATATTTTGTAATATTAATATGACATTTCACTACTATCATCATAAGGTACACGTATATTTCATTGCATGATGAATTATTTTTTGCAATCCTAAATGAAAATGTATGATAATTGCTGATAGAATACTGTCAAGTTAGAAATTACACAATTTGTTATTGCAATTACTTATTCTTGAAAGCTTCTATTTATTAAATGTTTGTTGTTCATACATTTTGTTTTTACGAGACACATTTCCGTACACAATTGTCCTAAACCAAAACGTCATGAAACTGTTGTACTTACAAAAAAGCGAAGAACGAGAACAATTGCACTCATGCAAATAAATAAAAAACTCCATGACAACATTTCAAACAAATTCTCGAAATGGCGGTTGCTGTGTGATGTTTTTTACTTCATAACCTTGTTCCCGCACCCGCTGTGTATTTTACAAAACCTGAAACGATGTGACACAAACAAAACACGAGTTACCCCACACACAGAAGCAAAACCGAACGAACAACAATTATTCAATAAAACAAAACAACCAACATGCTATCCGCATTAATCCAATTGACATGATTTGCCTAATCCCTGGTGCTGGTAGCTGAGCGAATTTACAAACACGTTGATACAAATAAAACCAACCACAACGCACAACGGCATCTCTAAAGAAGGGATTTTCCCGGTAACATCCTCCAACCGGTATTATCCCGACAACACGATGTACTATGTATGGACGACCGGCGGAGCAACGAAAATAATGACCTCGTTCCGCTGTTCCGAAGTCGACAATCCGGTCTGCATGTTCATGAAAGATTTTTCTTTCTGCTCTGTCCACAATCGATCGATTTGCATCAAAAACAGTAGCGTGTATGCTTTTTAAAATCATGCCAGATACTCGCATTGTTACTTGTATTCGTTTTTTTCTAAATATTTCTTTCTATAATCCATCTCTCTTTTGGATTTATTTCAGAATCCATACGGAAGATGTAAAAGTAATTGTTTCATAAATGGATTTCATTAATTTTTCTCTTGTTTGTCTTACTAAGGAAGTTATAATATTGTTGAAAATAACACCGGGAACATCTTTAATATTATTATTTGTATTTTTGTTCTTATTTTTATTTGCTTGAGTAGCCTGCAGTTAAACAAAGAGTTCGTAGCATTACAATGCATCAGACAACGCTCTAGAGAGCAGTAGTCGTGGCGCGAATGTACAGAAAAGGAAACGTTGTAGATTGTCTGTTGTTATCTAGATGTTGTCGGAAGGATAAACAGGACGACACAGCAGCTACTTCCACTCTCAAGTTTCCGGTCTACGGGTTTAATTGAATTTCGCAATCTAAATAAAAAGAAGGTCGCACTGTCTTGACCAAATCGCCATACAACAAGATTATTCCTCAAGTTTAGATCGGATTGGATTTCTAATTTCTCGAATACCAGAAAAAAAATTGCATTCACATATATTGCGCACAGCAGACCCAGTTTGAACTGTTTTCAAAATTTTATTTGGATTCATTATAGACAGGGTTGAGAAAATTTTAGAGCCATAAAAGTTACTTCAGAGAAAAGAGACATTTCAGGATTGAGCTCGTTTTTTTAAATATAAATAGTTTGTACAATGAAAACCGAAGGAAAAAGAAGTACCTTACGTAAATTTATGTAAAATACGGATAAGAATTGTGCGAGAGGATGTGGTAGTGTAGGATTTTCTAATTTTGCTAAAATCACGGATGGTCGTTTTTAATCTGAACCGGCATCGTCAAATTATCGCGTTTTTGCGCGGCGCTTCCTGTAAATACACGACATTGTTTGAAATCCTCACTGACATGTATTGTGTTGTGAACTGTAGCCTGAGTGCAAAAAGAATTTTTAATTTCCTGTAAGCGATTGACTTGTTCTACAAAAGAATTTCAAGAAAATGTGTAAGTTAAAAAGAACATACATAGACAACACACACAAAGGCGGCTCATTCTGTTCCATGCCACAATAAAAGACGAACACAAAATAAAACAAACGAACTTTCCAATAAGTTTACAATAAAAGTTATAACGTTTCATCACAATCTGGTAAGCTTTTATGGTACAAGTGTTTCGGTACTATCGTCCTTACAATCTTCTTTTACCTTCTTCAGCGTTCACTACTTTCTACTTCACTGATTAATTGTTTTTCATTAAATTAATATTTCACTTGTTTGCACTGGTATTCCTTCTGTGCTTCATGTCATTTTTTCTATTTTTGAA
Organism: Calosoma granatense; assembly: GCA_022063505.1. NCBI lineage: Eukaryota > Metazoa > Arthropoda > Insecta > Coleoptera > Carabidae > Calosoma > Calosoma granatense. Next base: position 1,115,712 of record JAGJTL010000025.1, read on the forward strand.
TTCGATCGTACCTAACATCTTGTTCTGTTCAGTCCGTTTCTTTTTGTTTTTGGTCCGCTGTAAGTAAATATGTATACATTTTAATGCAAACACTATTTGTTACACGTACAAAACATATTTTGTTCAGTTCAGTTTAAACGCCACAAATTTAGATAAAACTAAAACTCTGCAATCATGCACTCAGCACTACAAAACACAGAAAAACAAAGGCAGCAGCACAAAAACGAGTGAAGCACGGCAAGCAAGGCAGGTACAGAGAACATGCATGTGCTTTACATTCTAGACACGTAGCGTGTTTGTTGACTCTGTGTTATTTGTTGTGTTGGCAGCACTGGTTATAGTCAGTGTTGGTCAGTAGATACCTCGTGTTCATTTCACCGCCACGAAGTGTAGTTCTCTCTTATACAGCGAAACAAATATATGTCGGTGACAGTGTCCAAGCAACATAACATTCTACACCCGTGCGTCTATCTACAAAGAACATTGTTCTATGTACAGAAAGGATTCTTTTAAAATTATCTTTCCGTGCATGTTCCTACACAAGAATAATACTTGTAAACATGAGTTTCGAACTTTTCAAATTGTACAATGCTACTTATGTTTCTATGTATGTAACTTTTAAATTGAGTTGTTCAACAAAATAGAGTTTGAAGTAAATTGGAAACACTTATCTGTAATTGAATGTTGGAAAAATGTTATTTGTTATAAATAAATAAATAAAAACAAGTCACATGCCTTTGTGTATTGAGGTAAAACATGTTACAAACTGCAATGTTACATTTAAAGGAGATATAACGGACGAATTAATTCACAAGTACATATTCGTGTATTGATTATACAATTAACAGTTATAATCTCAAGTGATCTGAGAATATTGTAACGTTGGTACTTATGAATCGTTAACTAATTATAAACTGCAAACTTGAAAGATAATATTGCATACTACTGAGAAAAATAAAAGTTTCATGACGTAGACAAATGAATAGCATTGTTATGCATTTTTAAATAAATTAATAAAAGTGAATATGTCAAGACTGTCGGACTGACACATGTATACAGAGATAAATGTCTGTTGTGTACAGAAGTTTTCCACTAGTTTATGCGCTACAATTATTGGAAAGGCCAAAATAGATTCGTTGGTGATTTGTTTTCGTCCAGTGTGTCTTATAGATTTGTTCGACTTGTATTCTTGCATCTACTGTTTATGGTGACGTCAACTGTGACATTCTATTTGCAATATACTATCACCAGATGCTGTTCTTTTTGCTTGATAGCAGTAAACAATAGAACACAAAGTCAGAAAATCGTAGAGTTGCTTTCAAACTAGCATTATCTTATTGAAAACGGTAGAATCAATATTTTCAGTCAAATATTTTTAGTTAATTTTAACTACAAACTTAAATAGGCCTGGTGATACTTGATTTCTTTCGTGGATCAAAGACTAAAATCATTTTTGTGATAACGCGCTGATAAAAAAAATGGTGGCAGCGTCCGTAGCGCGGCGTGTTACTGCAGGTCTAATTTATAATGAAATTAACATATAAAACAAACATACATCTGACATACTATAAATAAATACTCGTACATCAAGAAACAAATGTCGATTATCAATTGAAACAAAAGAAAATAACAAAGCATCTATTCTCTATGCGTTTAGAATAGAAAAAATAGAATAAGAATGAAGATAAAAGTGGTGAAGAGGCGCATGAAAGAGGAGAAAATCCTGGTTTTTAGATTTCTACATCCGTTCGTCTTTTAGTGTAAGTGAATGCATGAGAGAATAAAGTATAATTCTAGTCTTTGTGCGGGGGTGTTGCCAGCACGTACAGAATATCAAAGTAGTCGCGTTATTACCACACCTCCGTAGCGCTCTACTTCCTGTTTCCGCCGGGGTAATTCCCACGGCACTGCGCGAATATTGATATGAGAGATTGTATGAATATAGTAAGCGGCTACATGCAAAGCCAACTTGTATTCCTATATAATACAGTGAGAGATTACACTACTTCAACCAACTATTGAACCATCTGATCTGACTGGTTGCTTATAGAAAAAGAAAGGTGCTATTTTTATGTAGCTTGTAATCCTCTGTTTTATTATCCTTGAAACGCAAGACGAAGAATAATATCCTGAACAGCGACCGTGTATCTATCTGCATAAACGGTATCGAATATAGACATGCGTCTAGATTTTTATCTGAGGTGTTTCTAGAAATAATTTCTTACTTGTGCAATGTACATGTAGATGCATTCGATAAAAAATGCAGTATTAATTTTGGTATCTAATCCAGTAAGGAATATAACAGCAAGAAAGTGTAACGTATAAATTAAGTATTATGAATTTGTATGGATGTACAAGTTGTTAAACTCTTGTTTATTATTATCCAAATTTTCGATACCAGATTACAGTAATAGGCATTATGTTCAAGCGAACTCTAATGAGATTAAAATTAAAATAATCCATTATGGTATTACGAGAATTGATCCAAATGGTTCAGGTATAATGGTGCAACCAGTAATCACAATGGAAGCATCTTGTACGAAATAGCGACCTAGTGTTTTGCTATAATTGAAATACCATGAATACAAGTTCAGAAGATAAATCTGCAAATTTCAAGTTAATGATAAATTAATATACATATATTTGAATATGTTACAGTATATAGCAACTGACCATTAATCTGTTTTTAGTTAGCCGTTAAAAAAATAGTGGATCATGGTTTTTTATTTAAAAACTCGTAGGCAGGCAAGCAAACTAACATTGTTGTATAACGGGTCAACTATACTGCGCAGGGGAACAAATAAGAAAGTTAACAAAGTAGAAAGTGAACAAATGAGACACTTTGAAATGTGTATATCTATTGCAACAGTATCAGTATGTGGTGGTGATGTCTTTCGAAATCGTGAGAAAGGGAACAAATGAGAAAGAGAACAAATGAGACGCAACCAATACAAAATATTTTAGTTACACATATAGCAAAGTTGTTTTTTTCAAAACAAGTCCGATTCAAATTATTTTCTAAACAATTGAATTCTGAATAATTCTTTTACGGATAATTTATATTCGTAGTAAATATCATTATTTTATCTATCTATCTAGTAGAATGTTGATTTATCTTAAATTATGTAAACTTGTGTTCCTTCGTCTGTGAATTCAGTACAAAGGTAATGTTGTTTAAATCCATTATACATGAAGCATATTTTACTTTCAAATTTCCCTTTATCGCTTTGCAGTTGTTTTTTTTATCTCAATATAATTGTTACAGCCAGAACTCCAAACAAGAGGGTGAATCGCAATTTGTGTCTGGAAATTTTATAACGATCAGACAGTGTTTCATTCTCCTACACATATTCAGATACAAACGTTTGAATTATATCCGTTTCACAAAACTACCCTCGCTTTACAACCATATACACAAGTGCCGTACTTTTTACCATAATTAAAATCTACAAATATTACCACATTGTTAACATAAAAACAGTTATTTTGTAAATATCGCATGTCGATCATTGATTTTTATGTAAAATTCATTGTTTTATTCTCTCGCACGTTAATTAAAAAATAAAAGGATACATAACTGATGAAAATACGAATATACAAAAAAAGTTTAATAAAATTTTAATGAACAAAAAAAATCCATATCTTGTTTTAATATTGACAACGAAATATGCTATATACAGTGGTGTATCCGAGAAGCAGGTGGAGGGGATATTAGAAAAATGGTGGGGGTTATGGTTTTTTGGCAGACATACAAGTTGAAAGTAAGTATATATCACAAGTCCACACTAACGAGAATATATCTCCTTTATATAACTCATATTAAGGTCGTACCAGGGAGGAAGTTCCACTCTGAGTACGCCATTGCAGATTATGAGAGAATTACTGAGGAAACAAGGATTTTACACTCACGTTTATTGAGATAACAGATTGTTTAACCACACATGTAACTGCTTGCTCATCTGCTAAGCTTGCAAAACTTGTAACAAATTAATTTTGTAAACACATTCTGTACAAACGTTTTTAGTTTCAGTTGTCAACAAACATAAACATGTTTATAAAAGTATGAATAATGTGCTTTAACAAACTTGTAATGTATGTTATTTATAACATGTGATTATATTTTTTCTCTACAGGAAGAAATAAATTTATGCTAAAAACTACGGTACAAGTGACGTAAAAATTTAAATATTACGTTAAATATACAGAGTCTTTTTTGTAGAAATTTAACATTTTCATGAATATGAAAATGAGATTATGAAATTTCGTGCAAACTTCATATGTAGATGCGTGCGTTGAGGTGTCATATGAAGATTTATAACTTGACCAGAATTTGAAACGCATCTAACATATTTTGTAAAATGTGCTTAAGATAAGCAATTTATAACAATAATTTTTTTGTGTAAATGTACCGATAACCAAGGGAATATAAAAAAGTAGTGGAATCAGTTAATAAATAATCCAATGAAAATTGGCTAAATTATTATTTTAGCCATAAATAACAATTACAAAAAAATGCATTGTTTTTGCAACGCTCATTTGTTTGTGTACCTTTTAAATATATTTCATTACAAGATATAATTGTATCTGCCTATTGTTATTCATTTATTCACTCGTTGCCATTAATTAATTTCATATACACTAATGAATGAAAACGAAAAACGAATAAAACATAAACTGCGTTACAACGAAAGCGCTGATACAGAATAACGAGGTAATGAAGCTACAAATTCAAGTCTTAATTGAATGTATAATTGAAGTGTATCGATTGACAATGAACGGGGAGCTTATTACACTGTTGAGCGAAAGTTGTTGTAAACTGAGCATGGATTTATGCCCGCAAAAAGGAATTCCCAAAAGGTTACTTATCCCTAAAAACCCTACCAGTATTGATTTTATCATAAAGCTGTCGAAAAGCTTTCTTTCAAATTTTATATATCAGTTTGTGCTTTAGTAAAATTATCTTGACTATTTTGTACTTTTTTCTTATCAAGTATTTACCATTTTATAACACATATATGTATATATGGCAGTGTGGTCACAGGGATATAGGCGTATACCTGCAGAGCTGAAGAAATAACCATATTGTTATTCCTTCTAAATCACCGTGCATATGCACGAGCCTGACTGTAAAATAATATCAGGGAAAAGAGATTTGAAAATCAAATTACTATTATACGAGTACTGTTAGAATAGTTCAGTTATAATGGAATGAGTTCAATTATAATTAAAATACTCTGAATTCGTTATCTACCCTTCAAACTCAAACTGCATTCAGAATATATATATATAATATGCATAAGTACCTGTGCCATATCACAAACTACATTTGTAGTTTGTTCTGCAGTGCACATAATTAAATTGAACGTTTAACTAAATTGAATTTGGTGAAAATTTTTAATTCAATATATCGTTCGCTCAAAGATACACATTTAAAGTATATTGTAATATATTCTGTAAGATATTAAATAAACTTAAGTTATTTTAATGAATATTTAAATGTAATTAAATATGTATGTTATTAATAACCGTTATTTCATGAAATAACTAGTAATGTAATGTATACATTAACTAACTAAAGTAACAAATAATATAAACTATAAATATTTCAAGAAATACCTCAGTATTATAAAGAATATTTTCACAATTTAAAAAACTACACGTACTTAGTACGGTCCTGGTAGTTAAATGTCAAAATTCGACCTTGGTTTTGACATAGCACCTAACCTATATTGCGATTGCAAAGTGCACAGTTGTTATATCCAGAAATGAACGGAGTATTATGTTTAGGACATTTTTGTGAAACTCATGGGCCATGTGTAATGCTTTGTACGCAAACTACAAGTGAACAATATCCTCGACAACCTCCACATAGTCTCACAGTACCATGGTGTAATGCTTGTAAATCTATTGAAGTTGACAACGCTTTTATCAGTCACGATGGAGCTTGTACGTTCGTTACAACAAGAACAGCACTTAAACAGGATATGGCTTTTTTGCTAAAACAAGCGTGCGTTCGAAGTTTAAGTTGTGAAGTATGTTTGATAATCTTTTTTTATGAGACATATTATATATTTGGTTTAACTTTTTGCAGGAAGAAACATGCAAGGAGGGAGGAACAGTATATTTTGGAGATTGTGAGCGAGGACATGTATTAAGTTATACGTTTCGATTACCAGATTCTCTAGCCAGAGGCTTTCATCGACTGTTTACTGTGATTATGCTGATGCGAGATAAAGTTCATTTATTGAACTCTTGGCCATTTATTACAACACACGTTAGAGAGCTGATTAATTATTTAAAAGTAAATTTTATTTCATACTTCAGTATGTATAAAATAATAGATTGATTTTGTACATATCAAACTTTCCTTGGATAGCTTTGTTATAGGTATATTTCAATCATATGTTACTGTATATATTATTTACATTCGTAGATGAATGCTTCAAGTATAAATGCAGCTGAACAAAGTGAACGGTCACAAAGAGTTCATCGTTTAGCCACTGGTACTCCTGTAGGATCACCTCGATCACTTGTACAACTAACTGGTGTGACAGGTGTGTTTAGCCATATACATCTGTGGTTCACATGGATTCTGACAGCTGGGGCTAAAGTTATGTCGGAACAAACTAACATTCCCGTTAATCCACCGCCTTGGCTAGACAGTGAAACTGATGAAGGCTTTACCCTGGTGCAAATGACTAAAGTACCGTCTACAGAAGAATGTTGTAGCACTCCGGCTATGAATATTCGTGAACTGTATCATAAAATGACTGCTGATAAATTCAAGATGCTCTGTCACTGTGTGTTGCTTGGCTTGCAAGTAAGTTTTACAATGCTAACTGCAGGTTTCAAGAATTACTTTGAATTCAAAATCAAATATATATTGTATACAAGTAGTTCATTAAAAATTCAGTCAATAATATAAATATGTATAAAAGAACCAATATACAGAAAAAATATCATCAAATATACCTATAAATGTACACTTATATTTTATAAAGCGCTGTATTGTTTCATGGAAACTCAATAATCATTAAATATATTTAAGGTTGTAGTTCGAGGAGACAAAGAAATAGTTTCATCAGTACTAGTTACTTTATCCTCATTATTACCAAAGAATTGGTCAAGAATAGTGCCCTATTCTGCAAGTTACCTGAAACCTCAAGAATGTAACTTTCTCGGATTAGGTCTGCACACAGCAGTGCCACAACCAAATGATTCTGTAGCTAGAGTTGATATTGTTGATGGTATATTTCATTTAAAGTGGACAGGCAGTTTACCAGACAAATGTAATACAATATCATGTGTAATTTTGTGTTTTAAACTATTACATTTCATTGTATTTTTAGTGCCAACATTACTAGTGAAATTATTAAAAGCAATTGAAGATGACAGATTGCAAGATCAAGTGTTACAAATACAGATTTGTGTGTTTGTTGAAGAATGGTCAAAGTATGTATACATACAATTGCATTTTTTTCTTTTAAAGAGAATGCTAAAACTGATGTCTGTTAATTTTGTTGTTAACTAACAACAAGTTAAGAACAATATTGAAGCAAAATTTGTTTACTTACCTCTAAACATTGCTAAAATGATGTGATATTTAATTTAATTCAGTGTTATTTAACAATGAATTTAGTACAGGTCACTAATGAAGTTTTTTTTTACAGCACTGCACAAACTCTGTTTTGGGCCCAAGAACATAGTTCACCGGATAAAATGGGCAATCTGATGCAAGCTTTAGGAGTACAACCCTGTGATTTATTGTTGATTAAGTATTGGGTGTTGCAAGTAGCACTTTATTCTAAAGCTCCATGTATCTAACACCCCAGATAAAACATATGATGTAAATACTTGTATATTGTATTTATAACAGCTAAATAAAACATTTTTAAATTTTCAGTATTTTATATCTTTACCCTCTACGATTGTAAACCACCGATACAATTAAATTTAAAAATATACTGAAATGAAACTTACCTTTTTTCATATTTTAGTATCACATTTAAAATACATATTTTATTATGTATCACATATTGGTCAATGTCATCTGAAGAGACACAAAATTTGCACTTTATAAAAACACTACCTGTTAATAACACTACACACGCTTCACTGTGTTGATAATAAACTCAGAACACTCGATTGGAATGAAAATAAAAAATAAAATAAAGTAGTGATGTATATAAAGAGGAGTCATATATTTATTAGTGAAACCACCCACTTACATATACAAAAACATATTTACTTCTTGTAACCGCAAGACTTCCTGCGACCACGTGCACGTTCGAATTTACGTCCCTTAGACCTAACGAATGGTTTGGTGTGCGAGTGTGGTACACCTGGAGCTGGGCCGAAGTGCTTGACGGCTTCCCTGGCCTTACGGCGGCCCTGCATGAGCACGGTCTTCTTACCAGTCGGCGCACGCAGAGCCAACTGATCAAAAGTAATGATTTCACCACCTACAATACGAACGTAATGATTACTTAATCCTGTATCATTCATTGTTAAATCACATTCCAATATTCACAATTATAATTACAAGTGTAATAATCCCCCACTTACGCAAGGAAACTAACATCAAAACTAATTGTTAACCATCAATAATAATGTTTAATTTAATTAAGTAAGATTTCGCATGAGCAATATTATATCAAATAATATAATAAAGCAAAAGAATTATTAGCTTATGACACATATCAATATTATGTAGTTTTTCACATATGATAAAACAATAAAAAGTTTATATAATAGAAAACTGTTAAGAAATACAAATTTGTTACCGTAATAAATGAAAGGTGTACAACTAAATATGTATAAAAAATATTTAATTACACATTGCAATGACAGCCATAAAACACAACAAAAACCTCTATCAAACACAATTATTGTTTACATCACCTGTATACTATAATACTTAAAACAAAAGTAAATTATTAACAGTGTATTGACGAAGTTTGTATGGAAAAATAGTATATAAGACGAGTAATATTATTTAAAGAACCAAAAGAAATTTAAAAACTAACCTGCTTTCAAGATGCGGGCACGTGCTTTTTCTGACACACGAAGGGCGCAAATTGACAGCTTGGGAACATCCCAAATACGCTGGTCATCGGTAACAGCACCAACAATAACAGCGGTAAGCCCTTCGCGTCCAGGCTTTTTCATTAAACGTACAATTCTCGCGAGAGAGATTGGTGGCCTGTTAATTTTGCTCATAAATAAACGTCTCAAGATGATTTCGTTGAACTTTGAGCCAGTACGACGAGCAAGGAAACGGTATAACTAAAAAATAAAAATATGTTAGTTTAATTCTATATATGATACAATTCGACACGCAAACACTGTTTGACATGTGTAACCAAATTGTATTTTACAACGAAACAAATGTTAAATTACTTAAAACATGCAATTTGTATGAAATACATAAAATATATTATATTACAGCAGAATTGAATAAATAGTAATAGTATGAAAAATTACATACCTTAACCAACAGGCGAAGATACACATCTTCACTTTTAGGTTCTGTGCGTCGGACCTTACGGTCATGTTTATGGTTAATGTCGATACCCTGAAAAAAATATTACATTGAAACAAATAATACTTACTTAAATAATCATTAGAGTAATCATTCAATATCGGATGATATGATTTATTGTAAATATTTATTGATTATATTTTTTGAAACACAACACAAATGATCTTACCATCTTGCTAACCGGAAAGAGAAGAAATCCTACACAGCACGCAGGCCTTGCGCCCTCAACTGTACTACAAATTTAAATGACTCAGTCGGTAAAGCAAGCATACCAACTGTACTTGGTGTCAACAAATGTCATTTTTAATGATATACGTACATGGAAATGTTTACATACACGTAACTAAAAAATGATGTAGTCAATATTAAATATACTTTTTTAAGTGATTCGATTATGTATATGAAATTATATTTTATAAATTTATAAAAATTGTTAGCATTTTATAAGAATATAGGAAATTATTATATTACATATAGCAGAAATATATTGAGTAGCCGTATATTTTCATTAAATAACTAAGTTTTATTTTTGCGTATTAATTAAAACTGTTATATTATTGATAATATCAACCGAGATCAATTGTCATGTTGCGACGCAATGAGTAGATGGGGTCTGCAGTACGCAGCGCGAGAATGGCGGTTTGACAGAAGCAATTTATAATTTCACTATCAACACTGGCTCGAAATGTTTCAAAAGATAATTGACATTGAATACCAGTTCCCGCTTGTAGGTAATGAGAGAGAGTCATGGTATGAACATTGTGCGGTGACTACTGTCATGTGTTTATTTTAAGAATTAAACACGTTGCCATGGCAGTAGACAGAAAAATAAGTGATTTTTCTGAAATAGGAAATACGAAAGTATTGTTAGAAGAAACTTTTTATGTTCTCTCAAAAAAGAATTCAGTTTTTCGCGTTCAATTAAGTGCCAGCGGACTGTGTTTGTTAAAAGAAAGTAGTGATATTGTTAAGAAACAGACTATAAATATTAAAGACATTATTGGTTGTCAATGTATGCGAAGTAAACGGAGATCTAGGAGCACAGCATCTTGTGTATGTCAGTCTTTACCAAGAACACCAGCTTTAAAAGCAGTTGATGAAAATTCAAGTAAGCATTTGATGCAAAATTAATTCTTTTTGCAATCCGTTAGCTTGTCGTAACCAACAATTGCCAATGTTCACGTAACTGTACTTTTTATGAATCATTAATGAAATTTCTTTTGTTACTAAACAAAAACTAGCAGAATGCGCTTGTTGTTGGCTAGTTGTTGGTTGTACAACAGGTGTTTTTTAAAATAATTATAACTGAAAATAATATTAGGTGAACAAGATGAAACAGACACAAGTGCATATTTATATATTTACGCTTATATTCTGCAAAATTCACGAAGAGGGCCGAAGAAAAGGGAGAGAACGATAATAACTTTGAGATTCAGATCATTTGATAAATATGAAGATAATAATAGAGAAGCTCAGAGATGGAGATCCGTTATAAAAAACTTAATGAACGGGCAACATATATCCAAATCACCGAGTTTAACAGAAATAATACCATCTTATAATTGTGATGAAAGAAAATTATTAATTTTCTTAAATCCAAAGTCGGGGCCGGGCAAAGGCCGTTTACTTTTCCAACAAAGAGTTGTACCCGTTTTACAGGAAGCGGAAATGCAGTTTGATTTACATATTACTAAGTACGCGAATTACGCCCGAGAATTTGTTCGGACGAATAATATATTTAGCTGGAGAGGAATCATACTGGTAAGTTCCTATAAGCTTTTATATTATTGCTAAATCAATAATTATTTGACAGTGCTAATTTCAGATCTCCTAGTTACTTCAATATAAACTATTTATTATCGTATTTGTAATCTTGAATTTATTTTCTAAAATGATATGTACCAACATATTTACATCCTGTGTCATATTATCTATCGTAAATACATCGTTATATTTTCTTTGTCTATATAATGTTTAATAATGATAATCGTAATCGTGTAGAAAGTAAAAATAAAAAATGATTGTTACTACAATAAATAATACTTATGTACAATATAAAACAGGCAAGGTTTTCAAACCACAAATTACCTGTTATGTTAGACTAATATTTATATTTCAATTACAGTTAATATACACAGTTCCTGTAATAGTAACACATGTTTCTGCTAAAAATACATTAGTTTTAATACAAAAAATATCTCGTAATATAAGATATTTTTTGTCATTATTAATTAATGTTAAATATTCGATATTAATATTAATGTATTATTTGTTTAGTACTGTTGTACTAAAATTAATCTTATCAATAATTATGAAATAACGCTAATTTATAGAATAATACATAATAACTTTCATTATCTTGCTTTTTTGAATTTTTAATCATATTTTGTATTTTAGTCTCGTATTAATTTAATACTTAGCACTCATACTTAAATTCAATTATACTTTAGGAAGCAGCATACTTATTAACATATTCTGGTGACATATTATTTTCTTTTTATTACACATTGTCCCTCACGTTAACTTGAAAATATTATTATCACATCGAAAATATAAAAAATATACATAATTATATTCCATGAATATCTCATTAAATATAATCTGTAATTCCGCATTAACTCACAACGCTAATCAATATCGAGTTTCAGATTACTTATATTTGACATATTCCATATTATGATTATAGATAATCACCCTGAATATAATAGATTTCATTATTATCTAATACAACTATATATTTATTATTTTCAGTTAGGAGGTGATGGTATTCTATTTGAAACATTAAACGGTATCTTTGAACGACCGGATTGGATAGATGTGTTACAAAAAATACCGCTCGGTATTATACCGTGCGGTTCCGGGAATGGACTGGCAAGAACCATTTGTCATTGTTATAATGAACCATATACACCTAACCCTGTACTGGCTGCTGCGCTTGCAGTTGTACGAAAAAATGCATCATCCATGGATATTGTCCGAGTGGAAACCACGACAAAAGTAAGTGCATTTCAGCGATAACTGTCAAAATGTATATATATTATTATTGCATACGTTCGCAAAGATTGCAACAAGGTCGGTGTAAATCTTTGTTTGAAACACAATAGCTTGTTTTATTGACTGTACATTTTTTTTCTATTTTATACAAGGTTTTCTGCACATTATAATTTTCTTTTCAATTAAATGGAATTATAGTTTATAACGCTTTGTCATTTGTAAAATATTCCTGGTGCCTCAACGTTTTCCACTGAAAATATGTATTTTTTATTTATTTGAATATATTTATTCAGTAAAAAATTTTCATAATTTACAGTTTTTCAAATATAAGAATATATTACGCGTACATGTTTATACCACAACGAAATTAAATCAAGCGTTAGCTAAATAATATTCACCCTGAATTTTTTACAAAAAAAAATGAAACGAGTTTATTAAAAAAATGGAACAGGCTACTTCGTCCACGTGTTAACTTGAATGTCAATAAACTAATATTGACAGACACAAATTATAAGAATTATATTTACGTTGTATGAAGTCAATTTTAATTCTAAACATTACTTCATAAAATTACATAATGTAAACCAATATGTGTCATATTCGTAGAAGCTAATTCAGCATCTGACAGTCACAATATTTCATACATATTGCAAACGTCATGTAATTCCATCCTGTATGCTTATTTCCATGTTATATCATTTGTATCGTATCATAAAAAGCACTATATGCCTCGCTAACACGTTCCGGACACTGAATGAAATAATTTCAACGTTATTATATCATTAGAAAATTTTTATTCATAGAAAAACACAAATAATTTACTAAATTTCACCTTGTAGTAAACATAATATTCCTGTTTACCTTGAACTTGTCTTTTTTTTTCGTTTCCTTCAAGTTACATTCTTGATACTAATAAAAATATTTTTTAAATAAATTCTTCTCTACAATAAAAATAGATATTTATTTACTTTGTAATGAACCACTTTTATTTAATTAATGCGACATGTTTCGACATAATTGTGTCATTATCAAGCAAAAAACAAAAATTTTAATTGATAATGACACAATGATGTCGAAACATGTCGCATTAATTAAATAAAAGTAAATAAATATCTATTTTTATTGTAAAAATGATATGCCACGAAGTAAATGAAGAAAATATAATATATTTCTATAATATTACTAAAATATCACAATTTCTTACAATAACATACAAGGAAATGTTGTGACAAAACTATCTTATTCTGTACTTTTTATTCTTTTAATTTTATTTATATGACCCAACTTTCTCTCACCAATACATATATTATATAACGTTATACAAAATAATATTTATTTCTGTACAAATATATGCGGACAATTTTATGTTTTGTTCATAATTAATTCTTTCCGGAAATTTTACAGTAAAAAGTAAATATTCGAATTGTAAAAACTAATCAAATAATGATCAGAAATATACGTAAATATTGAACATATTCCATTATTCAAATAAAACCATAGAAAACTCCATATGAATATATTCATATTTTAGGTTTGAAAATTTATATTAATAATGCGTCATTGGTAATGAATATGTATAATGAAAAAATCTACAATTCAGATGTTATATCGTTCATTCATGATTATAAATCGTTCGTACATGACCTTTCTATTTCAGCTGTCGACCAGTTATATGTCATTATGTAATTTGTTCCATTAATTTGTAGATCATGTATTCATTCCTGTCGGTAGGCTGGGGATTTATATCGGATATAGATATAGAAAGTGAACGTTTACGTGCGATAGGAGGTCAGAGGTTCACAGTATGGTCCGTGGCCAGGCTACTAGATTTACGAACATATAAAGGGAAACTATGGTATCTGCCGGTGGGAGAGAATATACAGATATCTGCATTACCACAAACTTTCACAAATGATAATGATGATATTCCCGAAGAAGTTAATTTAGAAACTACAGGTAAACAACAGTTTAATCATTAATCTAATCTGAACAGAATCTATCCGTGCACAATGCGACAAAATAAATACACAACTTTTACGTCAAACTAGAAATACCTATCTAATATGCAAGGATCATATATAATGTTATCACAGCTTTATTTATTTATAAATATCACTATCTGTTATTGACAATGAATTACTATCTGCCAATATTAATTTATATAATGACACGATAAATTTAAATTTGTGTTGTATCTGGAGATAATTGATAATGAAAAATACAGATCCACGCATCGTGAAATGATTTTGTAAATATTAAAATTTGTTTGGTGTAATTCTCAAATATGATCAAATCTCGATATATTGTTCCTACAATCATTATTTTTCCAGTTGCATCATATTTTTTGCTTGCATAACTCCATATAAACCAAGTTTCTCTCATTCCCAAAAATAATATTTTTCTGCATCAATCGTTTACAAATTTTAGTTCCAACCGGAATTTTCCTGTTAAGCTTGAGAAAATATTGAAATTTTTGATACCCAGAGAGAGTATTTAATTAGATAGTAATTACCGAAGCTATTATACTAGAGTGTAGAGCCTTGAGCAATTACCATATACTGAATTGTATATAATATCTTCTAGACATAGGAACTGAAACTAGACAACGGTTAGACAGCTGGTACTCGGCAACATCGCGCCGCAGTGCATATTTCTCCGCCACAGGGAGTAGTTACCAGTCAATGATAGACTCGTCCAGTGGTGAACATAATAATACTCACGGTAAAGTACACATGTACGGACCTGCATCTCAACTACCAGCTCTGACAGCACCAGTACCGTCACACTGGAAACACATAGACGGTAACTTCATAATGGTCCATGCCGCGTATCAAACACATTTAGGAGAAGACTGCTTTTTCGCGCCAAATTCTAGGTTAAATGATGGTATAATATGGTTACTGATTTTACATGCCGGCCTCAGCCGAGCACAACTGTTATCATTTTTATTATCGTTAAGTTCTGGCACGCACATGGATCCCACGAATAGCGATTTAATTGAAATGATCGCAGTACGGGCCTTCAGGCTGGAACCTGAAGAAGGCCCTAACACTGGACACATTACGGTCGATGGTGAATTAGTAGAATACGGACCTATACAAGCGGAAGTGTTTCCTGGTTTAGCTAACATTATGGTTCCTTGAAATCTCATATATTTTATAACGTACTCTCTTACATATATACTCTAACTACAATCAGGTTTCGCGGTTAAATTTCAATCTCTTTATAGAAATTATCGGAATTCCTATTAGTGTTCGTAAATATACAAAAACTATACATTCGTACATATGATTCTTTGTTTGAATATTGAAATTTTATTCTAATATATTATTCATAAGGAATAGTGAAAAGTATAAAAATATGATACTATTATTAACAATTAATAATTTACGAAACGTAAAATTAAAATAAACCGGTTTTAATACTTCATTTTTTTTTAAATACTACTAACCAAAGCAATATTAATTATAATATGTAAATTTATTTTAAAGCCAGATAATACGGTTTTTCTGTCCGATTTTTGGTTAAATATAAACCATTGAATAGTAAATTATTGGATGAAAATTTTTTTTTGATAATTTATTATGAAAGATTTTTATAATATACTAATTCGGTACATTTAATGCACATATTGCAGACTTATTTTGTATAGAATTTAATTAGTTGGGTTATTTAGAATTGTTAATCTACGCAACAAAACAATAATATCTTTTCGCACATTCATTATTACTTGTATGTTATCCATGAATAGAATCTTGATAGTTGTTACTTTCATATATTAGTAAAATTCTGTGTATGTGTGTGTATAAATGTGAATATGATTTTAGAATTAATGTTATAATCAAAAGTATGGTTATAGTTGCAGCATATACATATTGTATTTTTGTGACATTTCATGCGCTCAAATATGTAGTGTGAATGATTTATACTGACCGTTGTATGAAACAATGAGGCAAAACATTTTTGTCCATTATTATACACAATACTAAATACTCGGTTATCAATTGTTGAAGATAAAAGATATCATTATTAGCAAAAAAAAACATACAATAATAAAAATTCATTGTTGATACTAGAAATATAATCAGATGACATAGTGTCATTAATTTATTGATATGGGATTAGTATATATTAGTGAAGTTGTTATTACATTTTGTATAAAAATTTTAAGATTACTCTAGTTCCATGATATCTAATATCAAAATAATTCCATATTAAATTATTATAACTTGCAATGTTGTTATAATTCATTGTTATTTTCATAAATTACACAATCCTAAAATGTTATGTAGTTAGTGCCAAATTCGTTCTTGTTAAATCATTTTCATAATAAAACTTTAGTTCAATTGTAATTTATTGCGATTATAGGTACCATCGATGTATAATAGAATCAAATAAATTTTACTATATCAAATGATATTATTTTACAAATAATATTGTATATTTTTGCACATAATAGTTTCATTTTCAAATAATGAGTTATTTCTATTCAAATAGCATACGTACAAGTAATAGGAAAATATTTATTTGTAGAAGAAAAAGTACAACTGGTTTGTTACTTTTTCAACTGAACAACGTGGTTGTGATTTTAATGAGATTTACACTTGAACTGAAAGTGCAATAAATATCCAATATTATATTATGTTTTTAAAAGAATTTTAGTACAATCTCGTAGTAATTAAATGTGTTTGTATTAAACCATTTAATGTGTAATGTATGTATCTTCCCCATTTTTTAAGGTTGTGATATTATATAAAGGGTACGATGATTTTATCAAAGAGTTAATGTATATATCTATACTTTTTAATTAATGTGATTTATACACTTAATTTCTGTCTTTTTCTATTTCTTTTCTTGTTAATTGCGATTTAGAAATTATATTCAGTACTGAAGTTATTGTAAAACAAATAAAATGTATAGCTTTTTATTAGTAGAAATAAATATTATTGAAAATATTACTTGAAATTAATTTGAAAATAAATTCCAGTATATATTATTTTTCAAATGTATTT
>JAGJTL010000025.1:1136504-1148843 GCA_022063505.1 Calosoma granatense
AATTATTTCTATAAATGTATATATGACTGATAGTAAATTTAAATTAATACACATTTACTAATATAATGTAACAAATTCATTTCTATCTACGTATATACAATAATATAATTTCATTAAATTTTACTGGTGACAATGAAATATATGGTGTATATAACAAAAATAGTAACGTCATTAGTCTGTAAGGATTTGAATGGCATGCAGTGAAACACAGATGTCAGCATCTTATAGATATGTGTTTATTAATGTGCATTAATAAAAGAAATGAATACTATATATATATAAAAAATAAGTAATAGCTCTAACTAAGGTTTAAATGCATTGAAGTAATTTCCACGATTTCTCAAAACATAAAATAAATGTCGAGAACTAAATAAATGGTTAATTCGCTTTACGCGATAGTGGACATATAAAATTTGAATTGAATGCTAAAAGAATTTCTAAACCTAAAATGCAAATATCAAGTTCAGACATAGAGATATAAAATGATAAATTAACACACAGAATGTGGTACCGAGGAAGGATAGAAGCCACAACTTACCGTTCAACTTGAGGGAGGGTTCCGGTCGGTTAGTTAGAGAGCATAATAGCTGAATAGCACCCTGTTCTAATATCGGTTCTTTGGCAGGTGAAAATTCTAGCAACAGGTTACACAGTGTTGACGATGCGACTGTCAACAGTTCGTCACACGGTGGCGGGATACTTGTCAACAATGCCATCAACGGCCTCCATACTGAATGATCCTATAAAGATCGCATTCAGGTATTCTACAAGAAAACACCAACACGTTGTATACAATATACTTCATGCATTACTCGTAGTAACCACCATTATTATCTCTGAACAAAATATATGCAGTACAGTTTATATGTACGACGAAACCATGCAGTGTCAACAGACTATATCAAATTTAATAAATAACATATGAAAATATGTAAGTACACATATACTGTAAATAACGTTTAATCCGATATTAGTGCTACCTTATACTGTTTATATACAAATAAAATATAAATACCTACCTGAAAAGATGTTCTCAGCTGTTGAACAGACCGTGACAGAGAGTGGAGACATCTGACGGCAGCTAATCGAACATTCGCACAATCATCCGCTAGTCCAGCTAGCACTTGTTCCATCAGTTGATCCGTTTCGATGATTCTCTTCCTGATATCTTCATCATTAGCTCCCAGTGAGGCGAATGCTTTGAATGCGCCCTGTCTGCCACATTCCGAATTCTGATTGAGCAGATTCGCAAGTGCACTGACCAAGTGATTTGAAATTGCCGCCGTTCGTTGTAATTCCGAGTCCACTTCCGTCAAGTAAGCGAGTGTTTCCGCTGCCGTAGCACGGTGACAGATCGCATGTTCTCTTTGGCAAAGACGGACAAGGCACGGTAGAGTACGATACACTACTCTGGTATCAGAAGCTTCAATTGCTTCCGACCGATGAAGATATGTTACGCAACGTGCTGCAGCCAGCTGCATCTCGATAGGGCGGTCTCGACTCATCAGCCAAACCAACAGGTCGGGCACCGATGCACCATTACAACTACTGACAGTACATGAATATCTTATTGTAACATGTAACATTCCAGTTTGTTCAACATAGCTAATTATTACATGCATAACGTTAGTGATTACATATTAATGAATAAATGTATTTATAAATATATTAATATTATTCAATGAAGTAAAGGTTATACATAGTCTTAGCAACAGACATTAGTGTGTATATATTGATATCAAGAATGTAGTTAGAAAAACGTACGTGGTATTTACGATTTCCATAGCAACTATATGATTTTCAAAACACATATTTGCCAAACAATTCAGTGCTGGTATTTGTACTTGTATGTAAGGACTGGTAAGTAACGTTGCCAATATTTGTGACGCACCGGACGTGCACAATGTGGTTTGTTCTTCCGCTGTCCGACATGACGCACCAAGAACATTTGCCACACACGCTTGACACACAACTGTTTGTTCAGATGCTAAAATATACATATTATAAATACACACATATTGCATCCATCTGATGGAGAGTCTACGGTAAATAATTCCTACATTCTATAACAGGTATATCTATAGTGTACATACTGAATACTACTTGGATTGGATCATTAACTTACATGCCAATGTTAATAACTTTGAGAGCTGCTTCTGAGTACAAAGTGAACTGAGAGAGTCGAAACCTTGTTGAGAAAAAGTACGTAAACAACATAACGCAGCTTCCACAAGCCGTGAGTCGTTTTCTTCTAAAACTTCAAGTAACAACGGTACAGTACCACATTCTATCAGAACTTTAATATGTTCTTCTGTTCCTTTTGCTAATGAACCTAATGTCACCACAGCCTCCAGACGGATAGTACTTTTCGTATTCTTATCTTTAATTAATTGCATAAGTCTCGGTACAATACCTTGTGCAATTACAGAACCTTTTTGCCGGTTGGAGCCAATCACAGAATTTTTTATGTATATTATAGATTCTAAACATTTTTGTGAGTCACTAGAATATAATTCGTCAATATAAGTTCGGGAATTTTCCACATCCTGAAATATAAACCAGAAAGAATGAAATAAATTTGAAGTACTGGCGCAAATTTTGTTGACATGAGAACAGTTTATAAACAATGCCACGCGTTGTTTCATCAGATTGTATATATGCGTAAAATTAGAACAAAGATATTTATATTTAGATTACAGCAACCAAATACAAAATGATTTTTAAAACGCAAATATGAGATCAAAAAATTTAGAGGTTATATTTAGAACACTTACCATAAAAACCACGAAAGGATGCATCGTGTAAATCATCATATGGTATAAACATTAGCACATCATTAATATTAGTAAAAATTATAATTTTTTGATTAACATGATTGCACAATTTATTTAAAAATAGCAAAATCTCACAAATATATTTCACTCACTTCTAGAATTATCTAGTGTAATGACATTTTCTTACTTTGGCGAACTTGGTTACATCACATGTTCTATTCTATTTAACTTCAGAATTAAATTAATTGAATTACATTGATTATAATTCAATAATATGTATATATTTAATGCAAGAATATAATTATTGATTTTAATCATGCAAATTTTGCTACTGACTCATTACTCAATATTACTTTAGATATGAATATAGAATTTTTATTAAATTTATCATTTCTCAAAATCAAATATTATTTGCAAAATACAATATCAAAAGGCGACTAGATCTGGATTCTAATTTTTTAAATATGGACATGTTATTGAATTTTGCAAAATACATTATTGTAATGTTGGAAGCCATGACGCGCATGCGCAGTACACACTTCATCGTTTATTGGCATGATTGCTGAAGAAAAGTGGGAAAGTGTTAATAATTTTTGTTCCTGTGATAACCGAACAGATCCATATAAATGTGTTTGATAGCAGCTTTGTGACTATATTCTAAAGTAAAACAATTGGAATTAGCGGGCTGTGCAAATTATGTGTTTGCCACGTCATTTTTATATTAATAACGACTGAATTGAAGTTCTAAACGGTACGAAATTTGGGGGGCAATGTCTGTGGAATATAATGCACGTGTATTTAGCCTGTTTTACCGGGTTCAATATGTACACCAAATTGTAGATGTATTTTTTGTTCAGTTTCCCCACATCAATATTAAAGACAGGTATTGTTTCAGAATACATAATTCTTGTTTGTTATCGAATTTATATTGATATTTATGATTTTTTGTTGTATTTTTTAAATACACATCTGTAATATGTATAGCTGTAGAATTATTATAATTTTCATAAATTAGTGCAGAAACTGAAACAATGACCTTTATGTATGGAGTCAATTATGTTTTTAGTAGTAGAAAATTGAACAAAAATTACAAGTTGTAATGAACAGTGTGTCTAAATTGAATGCATTTTAGGAATGCCGGCTTCTACATTAGACCCCGTCAGTGCGGCGCTCCGCAACGCACTTACAAAAAATTCGTCTGAGGATTTTCTAAGTAGCCAGTTGTCTGGATCCTCACGACGTGTTTTAAGTACAAATATTGAGTTTGAATCTACAGAAAGTTATCAGAACACTGTACTGAACAATCTGAAATCCAAATACATTGTTCTTCAGGGGAATAAACAAACTGCACCAAGGTGAGTGTAATGTACACATCACTTATCATTCATTTCACCTTTCTCGCATCAATCGTGCATACGTCATAGTAAAGTCATTTTTCTCACTATACTATCGATTGTTTTGTGTATATTTATTGATAGATAATGTTTCGATCAGATATGATACCTGCGCGGTAAAATAGAGCATACAACAGTGACATCTGTTGTACGTAGTCGGAAGTTATTTCGTAAACAAATAAGTTCGTTTGCATTGAATTATCATTTGACAGTTTATCTAATATTTATTCTAGTCGTAAACAAGAAATGGGTGCTGATGAAACAATTGCCACACCACAACGTGTCCTCTACCCGTTAGAGGCTGTACAGCTAGGATGGAACAATTCGGAATGGAGTGTGGGTGCAGGATTGGTGAACATGGGCAACACTTGTTATTTGAATTCAACATTACAAGCACTGTTTCATGTTCCTGCACTAGTCAATTGGCTTTTATCCGACAAACAACACATGGACAAATGCGAAGACTCAGGTTAGTACTGCAATAATAAATTTATATTTTGAATTTATGTTGTAATTTCACGTTGAATATTTTAAAATTGTACTATTTTATAATTAGTTAAATTATGTATTATTTTCCATATACTTTAGAATATTTTTCTTTATACACATTGTCATGTTTTCTGTTATTACTTATTTAGTATTTAATATTATTTAATGTATAGGTGGTGGACAAGGTGGATGTATTATTTGCGCAATGACAAAAACTTTACAAGCGTCACAACAAAGAAACACAAACGCTATCCGTCCTTGGTTAGTTTTCTCAAAACTACGTATAGTTTGTCGTCACCTGGTGCCTGGGCGCCAAGAAGATGCTCACGAGTTTCTCAGGTACTTGGTGGAAGCCATGGAACGAGCCTACATTCAACGATTCCGTAACCTCGCCCCCCTGGACACCCGATCTAAAGAAACTACACCATTGAATCAGATCCTCGGTGGTTATTTGCGATCAACTGTACGGTGTCTGGAATGTGGCCATGTTAGTACAACGTTCCAGCATTTCCAAGATCTTCTATTGGACATAAGAAAAGTGAATACGCTGGACGATGCCTTGGATTTGTATTTCTCCAGGGAAAAATTAGACGATATGGCGTATCATTGTGAAAACTGTCAGAAAAAGGTATAAACACATTGATAAAAACAAATCTTGAATTTTACTGACACTTGTATGTAAATATGAATTGAATTTTACTTAAACTTACATGTAAATAGGAAAGTAGGTCACTGTAAATTGCACAATATTATAAAATGTTTTATTCATCTATGATATTTATTAAACTATCAACCGTTTCTAGATACAGTGAATGTGAATTATGTTGAGTGATTTATTTTGCAGGTATTGGCAACAAAACAATTTTCTCTGGAACGTGCTCCTATGGTGCTTTGTATACAGTTAAAACGTTTCTCCGTCACCAACAATAAGATTACGAAACATATTACTTTTAGACAGAGATTGGAATTAACACAGTTTGCAAGACGAAAATCCAGTCCACCACTGGTTTATCGTCTAGTATCTTTAGTCACACATGTTGGTCAGACAGTTGGCTGTGGACATTACACTGCCGTAGCTCAGGTTCCAACTGGCAATTTCTATCAGTTTGACGATAGTATGGTAAGTCCGTAAAATATTTATTTGATTCGTTTCAATGAAAATAATATTTCATAATTTACCTATGCCAATAATACTTGGGTTCCCGTACAACTCGTATTTTGAAAGTAGAATTTTGGTTTTTGTATAAGAACTAGAAATGAAATAAATTAGCAATCTAATTTATAGGATACAACAAATATAATCAAATAGGCAGGTTTGTTTCTTGGAAAATTCATATTTTGAAACACACACAAGTATATAACAAATGTGTTGTATATTATCTTTCTATTATTAAGAATACTTTTTATTTCATTGCACGTTCACTATTTTATGTTTGATTGAAATTCATTGCTATCTTTTATTTAATAGTTATTTTTTTGCATTTCACAAGTTTATAATATTAGTTAGAAAAATTGTTAAATACTATACATTACGGCTGATCACTGGCATACATATTGATAACAAGAAATATATAATTTA
This sequence comes from Calosoma granatense, assembly GCA_022063505.1. Classification (NCBI taxonomy): domain Eukaryota; kingdom Metazoa; phylum Arthropoda; class Insecta; order Coleoptera; family Carabidae; genus Calosoma; species Calosoma granatense. The sequence continues at coordinate 1,142,741 of JAGJTL010000025.1, forward strand.
TTTTTCTTATTTATTACGAGTAGACTGTAATGTTATTTATTTGGTTTCATTGTATGATTTAGACAATTTATCATTATTACATTGTATTATCAGACCCCATGTGCCGTACATATCAATGTGAACACATTACGTACAGAAATGATTGTTTTAAAAACGATTATTTAAATTGTATAGGTACGACCGATATCACAACAAGCAGTGTTCAATACAAACGCGTACATTATGTTATATGAACTGGAATGCTCACACACTACCTCGTCACCTAAATCATCAATCGTGTGCAAAAACTATAATAAACCAGTTCAGAACAGTGATAATTCTGCTGCACACTTGACAAAAGAATCGACAAGTGCACCACTGAACAATGCATTGTCCTCATCGTCACATCTAAACGGGTTGTGCCTGCCGAAAACTTCCAATTCGGTCACGGCACATGCCCCGTCATTTAGTCAAAACGGTAACGGACGTTGTGTGATGAATGGTGCGGCCAAACATAACTCAGACAGTTCATCGGATTCGGACGAGTCAGAACCTGTGAGTTCCGTACCGCAAAATACTTCGCAAAGAACTAATAAATCATCTTCCTACAGTGCGTCCCACAAATCAACGACATGTTCTCCGAAGTCTACCACGAATACTCTTAATTCCTCATTGAGTTCATTGAACTCCTCGTTAAATACAACTAGTACTGCTTCTAAAGAATCAGAGACAGTACAAACTGTCAACTCTATTAGTGGCAGTAGTAATCATCAACAGCAACAACAAAAGTCACAACAACAGTCCACAGTGAAAAAACACTGTAGCAGTAACGTGTCAAACGGTAGTAGCAATACTAACAACGGTAGTAGTAGCAGTGGTAGTGGTGACGGTGGTAGTGGTGGAACCAGCGAACGGAAACAATTCCAAGAGACAAATAACGCCAGCAGCAGCAGTAGTACCGGTAACACTCATTCACAACCGATAACTAAACTAGTACCGTACGAAGTGGACGATTCCAGTTGCAGTGCTGAGGAATCATCGAACACTGCTGGCACAGCTGAGCTATCCAAGTTACAAATCATAACGAAAGCCGGCTCATGGCAAGTCTCACCAACGAAAAACACATTCCATAAACCCTCGCTGGAAGGACAGGCTGGTTGGAACAGACAGCAACGGGAAGCAGTCACCGAACTAATGCACATGTCACACGAGGGCTACTCGGCCCCCGTGTCGACGTGGAACGGTACACGAGCGGCCCTCGACCGCGAGATTAACAATGAGAGACGAGAGGATAGGAAACGTGCAATGGTTGACAATCCGGACAAGGGCAAAGTGAAACAAGCAAAACACACCAGCAACAACTCGTACATGAGCAACAAGTCCAACCCGGGTTATAATCCATTCCAGGTAAATATTATTACGTACAGTGTACTGTATGTGTACGTGTATGCATGTATAATAAACATGTTATCATTGACAGGAATATAGCAACGCTAGGAAATGGCAAAACGACTCTCATTTCTACGGCAAGTCATCGCATTATAATAGTATGCGACACAGATATCATCAACGCCGCGGCAACAACTACCACAACAACCACAGGCACCGTGATAAGTTTAAACACTAATAGTTCAAAGTATATAAAGTAATTTATTAATTGTAAGACCGCGCGCGCATAGATACTGTACGGGGACATTTATAACAGTGTGCGCGCGTGCGCGTGACACGTGAAACAGAATAGTGTAATTTCAATGGACCGTAAAACAGAACAAATACTTCACAAAACTACCAACACACCGTTAACTTAGGGACAAGTTGTAATCGTTCGTTACATGGCTGGTGTTGTGTGACGAATAATTTCACTAGCATTTTGTAAGTACTTGTATTTATATGCGTAATAATCCTCTGTATCTATTTTTATATAATAATAACTTAGTCGCAATTATGGTTGTAAATATTAAGGAAACAAAAACCTTCATTTATTTTTTATTTACACAAATTTGCTTCTGTTATGTACATTAGATGAAATTCGAGTTATGACACACAAATGTAAAATACTATATAACGCAGAATACATATTGTTTTTCCAGAATAAAGATATAACACAGTTGTGTGTGAGGATCAGCTGTTCTGTTTTTAGATAGATATAATTTTTTCTATGGCATGTGGGTTATGTCGTATAATGTAAACTATTAAACAGTAATAATTTTTTTGTTTGTTTGGTGACAAAGTATTGTATTTCGTTTCGATTTGAAACCTATTTCGTTATGAATTGTTTTAAAAAATTGATTTTATAAAAACTGACATTTGACAGACTTGCTCAGAATATAAAAGTTATTCTAAACGCCTATGTGGGAAAAAAAGAGTTGTTTGCGTGCTCTGAAATTTTATTTCAAATAAAAATCTAAATTAACAAGCATTTATGTTGTTTTTATTATTTCTACCTCAATTAACATACATCCTCGATGTGTGATTCCCTGATTTTCTACAAACAGAATCCTAACCCGACGAAAGTACTCGGGCTTGGCTCAAAATTCCTTATTTTCTCAACAACAATAACTATCATCGTGTTACTGATGTTAAAAAACCCAATTTTGGTGGAGGTGCCAACAATATTCTCAATAGACGGTTTAAACTTGATAAATAAGTAAAATGGAGCATGTTCCCTTTCAAAAATACAGTCAACATTGAACTAGAAGTAGCTTCTAATGATATCGTATCACGAAACTTGTGATAAATTAGTAATTTATGCCTAACATTACTTCTGGATTTTAAATTTTAACTTGCTTCAAGCAATAAATACCATACAATATTCTGAACTAAAAAAAATTTGTTTCAGTGGAACAGTTTCCAAATGTAAATAAGTCAATATACAATAAAGTTTGGAGAAATCGCAAATAATCAAACACATTTTAAAAGCCTCGTATATAGTTCACACTTTTACGAAGAGATGGCGGCAGCAGTCTTGTTTTAATTTTGACAATTTTTAATGCCTGTAATTCCGGTATTAAACAATGGAGAAATAACATTTTCTTTGGTTCAAGTAACAGTTGACAATGTACTTTGAAATTTACCTCCTCTAAATTTGTATTCTCAAAATTATTTGCTTGCATATTTTCCGGTATTTGTTCGAACATTGTCACTTGGGCTAATACAGCACTGGAACGTTTTAGATGTAGTCCATTTGTGGTTAGGCAATGGCAGTTCCATTCATCTGAATTTGGTCCATTGGGATGAAATACGCTACGCGGTCAACGGTATGTGTATTGTGGTTTGTGGTGGGGGTAACTACGGGACTTTGGGGAAAGACTAGCAAATGCTTGATTGGACATCATGAGACAACCAACATTACTGGTATATGGAGCAATGTGTTAAATAATCTAATGGGAATTTAGATAAAAATATTACAAGTTAAACATGTGTTTATACATACATAACACCATGTCTTATTACTAGGGTAGCAAATCTTTTATTTATTATAATCACTCACTACTAAAACACACCTTGTCATACATGCTATACAATTATTCCTGCTAATTCATTCAGTATATTTGTGTATATTATTATATTCATCCATTTATTACTTGTTCAAACTAACGCAGCTGATAATTAAATTGTAATAACTGCTCTTTTCATAATGCTATCGAAAAATAACACAACTTTGTCTATTTAACTAGTGTTCTGTCAAAATAAATTCAAATAAAAAAATTAGAAATAGTGAACCTCATAATTAAAATAAGTACTAAATAACTGAAATATTTATTATCGAATCTATCTTTTAAACTATAGCAACATATAAGTGGAAAGAAACCTTTTATCAAAATTTCATTTTCCTGCCTATAAGTGCGACCGTTTTTCTTTAACAAATAATAACACGAATTCTGCAACTTCAGAACGCAGACAGTTAATGCAAATATTATTTCACATTTCTGCTTGTTACATTTCAAAAATATTATGTTGTAAACTCTATGAATAACGAATAGGGAAATTTTTAATAATATGCGTTATTAATGTTTACATAAGCTGAATTCGAATTTATGAATATGAAGCCTACGTATATTATAACAAAATCCAGTTTTAATGTAAATTATTTGTTATGCAGCACGTATCTTTCTCTAATTCATTATGTTACATGTTGCTATTTAATAAAAAAGCAAAAATTCATAATGAAAAGTGTTCATTTATATACTTTTTTAATTTATAAAGCATATTATAGTATGTACTTTTTATATGTCTATAACACAAAAGTGAATCAAAATATAATCAACTCTTCATAACAAAGTTTGTTTGCAGATATCTAGATATCCTTTCATAATATATAGTGTTGTTATATCTATGAAAGAATATTTGTTTCTACCAAATATATTCACAACTGAATGTTTCATTTGACAAGTAAATAATAAAAAAAACCAGTAAAATCAGTAGATAAAATAATAACTTTTTATGGTTGCCGAATGGTCGGCATTAAAAATAGTAATAAAAAGGAAAACACGGGCTTAAAAAAGCAACGATCGCAAAATCATGATTTGCAGACAGAATGAGAGGAATTCAATTACCCGTTATGGTTGGCAATACCAAGTTCTGCGGTATTCCTAACTCCGAAGCACTGTCCGGAACTGAGATTAGTTTAATCCACTAACTGTGACCTGATCCCGAATCGATATAAAAGTACAGATAGCCATCAGTTTTGTAACATTCGAATTTTATGGCAGAAAAATAAACAACAAATCACAACACACATAATACATATATCGCATATTATTATTACATTTTATTATATATCTGTTATTCGAGCGATTATAACAGAATTATTTATGGTTGTAAGATGTTTATAAGAACATGGAAATAAAAACGTCTTCACAAACAGTAATAAAAATATACACGTGTTTGTTGTTGCCTGATCTCTGAAGCCACAAATTTATTGTTTCTTCATAACGTATGTAGCAGAATATGAAAATATTCAAGAAATTTGTACATAGTTTAGATGTCTTGAACACGATTTGACATTTTCGAAATAATATCTTTAGATCTGTAACTGACAATTATGACAACAATAAAAATTCTAAACACTCTTCGTGCAGCAGATAGATTCTGAAATAAAAAATTTATTATTTTGATAATTTTCTTCGTAATAAACCTTGTTTTATTTTGGTACATTAACGGAAGAATGATGTTTGAATAAGTTAAGGAATTACAAAACCGTCCAAACGGTAGAAGTAATTTAACCGAATTTGTAAATATTAAAAATCTAATTACAGCAATGTACCGCACAGCAAACTATAAGTTTCCGAGTTGGATAACAATTAAAGAACATTATTTGTTTCGGCTGAAATGATTTCTAAAATTGTTACAACAAAACGTAGATGTATTCTTAATGTACGTTATAAATTTATCTTCCGAACGTTCATATTTAGAAGATATTCAAATAAATAAATTATTTGTATTACTAGTTTATATGTAATGCTCATTTCACCGAAGACAAACCAAGCCATTAAAAGATAAACTATTTAACGCAACTTAATAATGCACGTTGAGCTTAAAGTGCATGGTTTTAAAATTACCAAAGTTTTTAAAAAACAGATATCTGAGGCACGTTATATTTTCGATACAGTTTAACACATTTTTACAATACAGTAATCAACAGATTACACACTAAAAATAATTTAATGTTTATTTTTGTTTTCGTAAAACAAATATTGTAACATGAAAAAAATAGTTTCATATTGTTTTTTAATAACATGTAGTTTAAAAATGTACGCTTGAATAATTAATTAACAACTGGATTATTCTCCCTGTTGCATTAGTAAATTAATTCACAAGTTTGGTCTTTTTGCTACCCATGTTTCTGGTTAAAATGTGTGTATGTATGTACCTATATGCCTGTTATATCTTTAGCTATATAATTATAAGTATGTATATGTGTGTTTGTACATACATGTGTTTATGCCTGCTTTGTGTAACTAGATGTAACTTTAAAGCTGGAAGTTTGAATATTGTGTTATATATACATCCGTACAAATACACGCTGTACTGGACCCTTTTCATAAGATTAGGATTTAAATATATTACCTTTAGAGCTCTAAATTATAAGCATGTTTATATAAATTTTTCAAAAACAAACCTG